>CAXAQZ010000274.1:0-64649 GCA_963971145.1 Sussaba pulchella
TAGAGATAGAGATAGAGATAGAGATAGAGATAGAGATAGAGATAGAGATAGAGATAGAGATAGAGATAGAGATAGAGATAGAGATAGAGATAGAGATAGAGATAGAGATAGAGATAGAGATAGAGATAGAGATAGAGATAGAGATAGAGATAGAGATAGAGATAGAGATAGAGATAGAGATAGAGATAGAGATAGAGATAGAGATAGAGATAGAGATAGAGATAGAGATAGAGATAGAGATAGAGATAGAGATAGAGATAGAGATAGAGATAGAGATAGAGATAGAGATAGAGATAGAGATAGAGATAGAGATAGAGATAGAGATAAAGATAGAGATAAAGATAGAGATAAAGATAGAGATAGAGATAGAGATAGAGATAGAGATAGAGATAGAGATAGAGATAGAGATAGAGATAGAGATAGAGATAGAGATAGAGATAGAGATAGAGATAGAGATAGAGATAGAGATAGAGATAGAGATAGAGATAGAGATAGAGATAGAGATAGAGATAGAGATAGAGATAGAGATAGAGATAGAGATAGAGATAGAGATAGAGATAGAGATAGAGATAGAGATAGAGATAGAGATAGAGATAGAGATAGAGATAGAGATAGAGATAGAGATAGAGATAGAGATAGAGATAGAGATAGAGATAGAGATAGAGATAGAGATAGAGATAGAGATAGAGATAGAGATAGAGATAGAGATAGAGATAGAGATAGAGATAGAGATAGAGATAGAGATAGAGATAGAGATAGAGATAGAGATAGAGATAGAGATAGAGATAGAGATAGAGATAGAGATAGAGATAGAGATAGAGATAGAGATAGAGATAGAGATAGAGATAGAGATAGAGATAGAGATAGAGATAGAGATAGAGATAGAGATAGAGATAGAGATAGAGATAGAGATAGAGATAGAGATAGAGATAGAGATAGAGATAGAGATAGAGATAGAGATAGAGATAGAGATAGAGATAGAGATAGAGATAGAGATAGAGATAGAGATAGAGATAGAGATAGAGATAGAGATAGAGATAGAGATAGAGATAGAGATAGAGATAGAGATAGAGATAGAGATAGAGATAGAGATAGAGATAGAGATAGAGATAGAGATAGAGATAGAGATAGAGATAGAGATAGAGATAGAGATAGAGATAGAGATAGAGATAGAGATAGAGATAGAGATAGAGATAGAGATAGAGATAGAGATAGAGATAGAGATAGAGATAGAGATAGAGATAGAGATAGAGATAGAGATAGAGATAGAGATAGAGATAGAGATAGAGATAGAGATAGAGATAGAGATAGAGATAGAGATAGAGATAGAGATAGAGATAGAGATAGAGATAGAGATAGAGATAGAGATAGAGATAGAGATAGAGATAGAGATAGAGATAGAGATAGAGATAGAGATAGAGATAGAGATAGAGATAGAGATAGAGATAGAGATAGAGATAGAGATAGAGATAGAGATAGAGATAGAGATAGAGATAGAGATAGAGATAGAGATAGAGATAGAGATAGAGATAGAGATAGAGATAGAGATAGAGATAGAGATAGAGATAGAGATAGAGATAGAGATAGAGATAGAGATAGAGATAGAGATAGAGATAGAGATAGAGATAGAGATAGAGATAGAGATAGAGATAGAGATAGAGATAGAGATAGAGATAGAGATAGAGATAGAGATAGAGATAGAGATAGAGATAGAGATAGAGATAGAGATAGAGATAGAGATAGAGATAGAGATAGAGATAGAGATAGAGATAGAGATAGAGATAGAGATAGAGATAGAGATAGAGATAGAGATAGAGATAGAGATAGAGATAGAGATAGAGATAGAGATAGAGATAGAGATAGAGATAGAGATAGAGATAGAGATAGAGATAGAGATAGAGATAGAGATAGAGATAGAGATAGAGATAGAGATAGAGATAGAGATAGAGATAGAGATAGAGATAGAGATAGAGATAGAGATAGAGATAGAGATAGAGATAGAGATAGAGATAGAGATAGAGATAGAGATAGAGATAGAGATAGAGATAGAGATAGAGATAGAGATAGAGATAGAGATAGAGATAGAGATAGAGATAGAGATAGAGATAGAGATAGAGATAGAGATAGAGATAGAGATAGAGATAGAGATAGAGATAGAGATAGAGATAGAGATAGAGATAGAGATAGAGATAGAGATAGAGATAGAGATAGAGATAGAGATAGAGATAGAGATAGAGATAGAGATAGAGATAGAGATAGAGATAGAGATAGAGATAGAGATAGAGATAGAGATAGAGATAGAGATAGAGATAGAGATAGAGATAGAGATAGAGATAGAGATAGAGATAGAGATAGAGATAGAGATAGAGATAGAGATAGAGATAGAGATAGAGATAGAGATAGAGATAGAGATAGAGATAGAGATAGAGATAGAGATAGAGATAGAGATAGAGATAGAGATAGAGATAGAGATAGAGATAGAGATAGAGATAGAGATAGAGATAGAGATAGAGATAGAGATAGAGATAGAGATAGAGATAGAGATAGAGATAGAGATAGAGATAGAGATAGAGATAGAGATAGAGATAGAGATAGAGATAGAGATAGAGATAGAGATAGAGATAGAGATAGAGATAGAGATAGAGATAGAGATAGAGATAGAGATAGAGATAGAGATAGAGATAGAGATAGAGATAGAGATAGAGATAGAGATAGAGATAGAGATAGAGATAGAGATAGAGATAGAGATAGAGATAGAGATAGAGATAGAGATAGAGATAGAGATAGAGATAGAGATAGAGATAGAGATAGAGATAGAGATAGAGATAGAGATAGAGATAGAGATAGAGATAGAGATAGAGATAGAGATAGAGATAGAGATAGAGATAGAGATAGAGATAGAGATAGAGATAGAGATAGAGATAGAGATAGAGATAGAGATAGAGATAGAGATAGAGATAGAGATAGAGATAGAGATAGAGATAGAGATAGAGATAGAGATAGAGATAGAGATAGAGATAGAGATAGAGATAGAGATAGAGATAGAGATAGAGATAGAGATAGAGATAGAGATAGAGATAGAGATAGAGATAGAGATAGAGATAGAGATAGAGATAGAGATAGAGATAGAGATAGAGATAGAGATAGAGATAGAGATAGAGATAGAGATAGAGATAGAGATAGAGATAGAGATAGAGATAGAGATAGAGATAGAGATAGAGATAGAGATAGAGATAGAGATAGAGATAGAGATAGAGATAGAGATAGAGATAGAGATAGAGATAGAGATAGAGATAGAGATAGAGATAGAGATAGAGATAGAGATAGAGATAGAGATAGAGATAGAGATAGAGATAGAGATAGAGATAGAGATAGAGATAGAGATAGAGATAGAGATAGAGATAGAGATAGAGATAGAGATAGAGATAGAGATAGAGATAGAGATAGAGATAGAGATAGAGATAGAGATAGAGATAGAGATAGAGATAGAGATAGAGATAGAGATAGAGATAGAGATAGAGATAGAGATAGAGATAGAGATAGAGATAGAGATAGAGATAGAGATAGAGATAGAGATAGAGATAGAGATAGAGATAGAGATAGAGATAGAGATAGAGATAGAGATAGAGATAGAGATAGAGATAGAGATAGAGATAGAGATAGAGATAGAGATAGAGATAGAGATAGAGATAGAGATAGAGATAGAGATAGAGATAGAGATAGAGATAGAGATAGAGATAGAGATAGAGATAGAGATAGAGATAGAGATAGAGATAGAGATAGAGATAGAGATAGAGATAGAGATAGAGATAGAGATAGAGATAGAGATAGAGATAGAGATAGAGATAGAGATAGAGATAGAGATAGAGATAGAGATAGAGATAGAGATAGAGATAGAGATAGAGATAGAGATAGAGATAGAGATAGAGATAGAGATAGAGATAGAGATAGAGATAGAGATAGAGATAGAGATAGAGATAGAGATAGAGATAGAGATAGAGATAGAGATAGAGATAGAGATAGAGATAGAGATAGAGATAGAGATAGAGATAGAGATAGAGATAGAGATAGAGATAGAGATAGAGATAGAGATAGAGATAGAGATAGAGATAGAGATAGAGATAGAGATAGAGATAGAGATAGAGATAGAGATAGAGATAGAGATAGAGATAGAGATAGAGATAGAGATAGAGATAGAGATAGAGATAGAGATAGAGATAGAGATAGAGATAGAGATAGAGATAGAGATAGAGATAGAGATAGAGATAGAGATAGAGATAGAGATAGAGATAGAGATAGAGATAGAGATAGAGATAGAGATAGAGATAGAGATAGAGATAGAGATAGAGATAGAGATAGAGATAGAGATAGAGATAGAGATAGAGATAGAGATAGAGATAGAGATAGAGATAGAGATAGAGATAGAGATAGAGATAGAGATAGAGATAGAGATAGAGATAGAGATAGAGATAGAGATAGAGATAGAGATAGAGATAGAGATAGAGATAGAGATAGAGATAGAGATAGAGATAGAGATAGAGATAGAGATAGAGATAGAGATAGAGATAGAGATAGAGATAGAGATAGAGATAGAGATAGAGATAGAGATAGAGATAGAGATAGAGATAGAGATAGAGATAGAGATAGAGATAGAGATAGAGATAGAGATAGAGATAGAGATAGAGATAGAGATAGAGATAGAGATAGAGATAGAGATAGAGATAGAGATAGAGATAGAGATAGAGATAGAGATAGAGATAGAGATAGAGATAGAGATAGAGATAGAGATAGAGATAGAGATAGAGATAGAGATAGAGATAGAGATAGAGATAGAGATAGAGATAGAGATAGAGATAGAGATAGAGATAGAGATAGAGATAGAGATAGAGATAGAGATAGAGATAGAGATAGAGATAGAGATAGAGATAGAGATAGAGATAGAGATAGAGATAGAGATAGAGATAGAGATAGAGATAGAGATAGAGATAGAGATAGAGATAGAGATAGAGATAGAGATAGAGATAGAGATAGAGATAGAGATAGAGATAGAGATAGAGATAGAGATAGAGATAGAGATAGAGATAGAGATAGAGATAGAGATAGAGATAGAGATAGAGATAGAGATAGAGATAGAGATAGAGATAGAGATAGAGATAGAGATAGAGATAGAGATAGAGATAGAGATAGAGATAGAGATAGAGATAGAGATAGAGATAGAGATAGAGATAGAGATAGAGATAGAGATAGAGATAGAGATAGAGATAGAGATAGAGATAGAGATAGAGATAGAGATAGAGATAGAGATAGAGATAGAGATAGAGATAGAGATAGAGATAGAGATAGAGATAGAGATAGAGATAGAGATAGAGATAGAGATAGAGATAGAGATAGAGATAGAGATAGAGATAGAGATAGAGATAGAGATATAGATAGAGATAGAGATAGAGATAGAGATAGAGATAGAGATAGAGATAGAGATAGAGATAGAGATAGAGATAGAGATAGAGATAGAGATAGAGATAGAGATAGAGATAGAGATAGAGATAGAGATAGAGATAGAGATAGAGATAGAGATAGAGATAGAGATAGAGATAGAGATAGAGATAGAGATAGAGATAGAGATAGAGATAGAGATAGAGATAGAGATAGAGATAGAGATAGAGATAGAGATAGAGATAGAGATAGAGATAGAGATAGAGATAGAGATAGAGATAGAGATAGAGATAGAGATAGAGATAGAGATAGAGATAGAGATAGAGATAGAGATAGAGATAGAGATAGAGATAGAGATAGAGATAGAGATAGAGATAGAGATAGAGATAGAGATAGAGATAGAGATAGAGATAGAGATAGAGATAGAGATAGAGATAGAGATAGAGATAGAGATAGAGATAGAGATAGAGATAGAGATAGAGATAGAGATAGAGATAGAGATAGAGATAGAGATAGAGATAGAGATAGAGATAGAGATAGAGATAGAGATAGAGATAGAGATAGAGATAGAGATAGAGATAGAGATAGAGATAGAGATAGAGATAGAGATAGAGATAGAGATAGAGATAGAGATAGAGATAGAGATAGAGATAGAGATAGAGATAGAGATAGAGATAGAGATAGAGATAGAGATAGAGATAGAGATAGAGATAGAGATAGAGATAGAGATAGAGATAGAGATAGAGATAGAGATAGAGATAGAGATAGAGATAGAGATAGAGATAGAGATAGAGATAGAGATAGAGATAGAGATAGAGATAGAGATAGAGATAGAGATAGAGATAGAGATAGAGATAGAGATAGAGATAGAGATAGAGATAGAGATAGAGATAGAGATAGAGATAGAGATAGAGATAGAGATAGAGATAGAGATAGAGATAGAGATAGAGATAGAGATAGAGATAGAGATAGAGATAGAGATAGAGATAGAGATAGAGATAGAGATAGAGATAGAGATAGAGATAGAGATAGAGATAGAGATAGAGATAGAGATAGAGATAGAGATAGAGATAGAGATAGAGATAGAGATAGAGATAGAGATAGAGATAGAGATAGAGATAGAGATAGAGATAGAGATAGAGATAGAGATAGAGATAGAGATAGAGATAGAGATAGAGATAGAGATAGAGATAGAGATAGAGATAGAGATAGAGATAGAGATAGAGATAGAGATAGAGATAGAGATAGAGATAGAGATAGAGATAGAGATAGAGATAGAGATAGAGATAGAGATAGAGATAGAGATAGAGATAGAGATAGAGATAGAGATAGAGATAGAGATAGAGATAGAGATAGAGATAGAGATAGAGATAGAGATAGAGATAGAGATAGAGATAGAGATAGAGATAGAGATAGAGATAGAGATAGAGATAGAGATAGAGATAGAGATAGAGATAGAGATAGAGATAGAGATAGAGATAGAGATAGAGATAGAGATAGAGATAGAGATAGAGATAGAGATAGAGATAGAGATAGAGATAGAGATAGAGATAGAGATAGAGATAGAGATAGAGATAGAGATAGAGATAGAGATAGAGATAGAGATAGAGATAGAGATAGAGATAGAGATAGAGATAGAGATAGAGATAGAGATAGAGATAGAGATAGAGATAGAGATAGAGATAGAGATAGAGATAGAGATAGAGATAGAGATAGAGATAGAGATAGAGATAGAGATAGAGATAGAGATAGAGATAGAGATAGAGATAGAGATAGAGATAGAGATAGAGATAGAGATAGAGATAGAGATAGAGATAGAGATAGAGATAGAGATAGAGATAGAGATAGAGATAGAGATAGAGATAGAGATAGAGATAGAGATAGAGATAGAGATAGAGATAGAGATAGAGATAGAGATAGAGATAGAGATAGAGATAGAGATAGAGATAGAGATAGAGATAGAGATAGAGATAGAGATAGAGATAGAGATAGAGATAGAGATAGAGATAGAGATAGAGATAGAGATAGAGATAGAGATAGAGATAGAGATAGAGATAGAGATAGAGATAGAGATAGAGATAGAGATAGAGATAGAGATAGAGATAGAGATAGAGATAGAGATAGAGATAGAGATAGAGATAGAGATAGAGATAGAGATAGAGATAGAGATAGAGATAGAGATAGAGATAGAGATAGAGATAGAGATAGAGATAGAGATAGAGATAGAGATAGAGATAGAGATAGAGATAGAGATAGAGATAGAGATAGAGATAGAGATAGAGATAGAGATAGAGATAGAGATAGAGATAGAGATAGAGATAGAGATAGAGATAGAGATAGAGATAGAGATAGAGATAGAGATAGAGATAGAGATAGAGATAGAGATAGAGATAGAGATAGAGATAGAGATAGAGATAGAGATAGAGATAGAGATAGAGATAGAGATAGAGATAGAGATAGAGATAGAGATAGAGATAGAGATAGAGATAGAGATAGAGATAGAGATAGAGATAGAGATAGAGATAGAGATAGAGATAGAGATAGAGATAGAGATAGAGATAGAGATAGAGATAGAGATAGAGATAGAGATAGAGATAGAGATAGAGATAGAGATAGAGATAGAGATAGAGATAGAGATAGAGATAGAGATAGAGATAGAGATAGAGATAGAGATAGAGATAGAGATAGAGATAGAGATAGAGATAGAGATAGAGATAGAGATAGAGATAGAGATAGAGATAGAGATAGAGATAGAGATAGAGATAGAGATAGAGATAGAGATAGAGATAGAGATAGAGATAGAGATAGAGATAGAGATAGAGATAGAGATAGAGATAGAGATAGAGATAGAGATAGAGATAGAGATAGAGATAGAGATAGAGATAGAGATAGAGATAGAGATAGAGATAGAGATAGAGATAGAGATAGAGATAGAGATAGAGATAGAGATAGAGATAGAGATAGAGATAGAGATAGAGATAGAGATAGAGATAGAGATAGAGATAGAGATAGAGATAGAGATAGAGATAGAGATAGAGATAGAGATAGAGATAGAGATAGAGATAGAGATAGAGATAGAGATAGAGATAGAGATAGAGATAGAGATAGAGATAGAGATAGAGATAGAGATAGAGATAGAGATAGAGATAGAGATAGAGATAGAGATAGAGATAGAGATAGAGATAGAGATAGAGATAGAGATAGAGATAGAGATAGAGATAGAGATAGAGATAGAGATAGAGATAGAGATAGAGATAGAGATAGAGATAGAGATAGAGATAGAGATAGAGATAGAGATAGAGATAGAGATAGAGATAGAGATAGAGATAGAGATAGAGATAGAGATAGAGATAGAGATAGAGATAGAGATAGAGATAGAGATAGAGATAGAGATAGAGATAGAGATAGAGATAGAGATAGAGATAGAGATAGAGATAGAGATAGAGATAGAGATAGAGATAGAGATAGAGATAGAGATAGAGATAGAGATAGAGATAGAGATAGAGATAGAGATAGAGATAGAGATAGAGATAGAGATAGAGATAGAGATAGAGATAGAGATAGAGATAGAGATAGAGATAGAGATAGAGATAGAGATAGAGATAGAGATAGAGATAGAGATAGAGATAGAGATAGAGATAGAGATAGAGATAGAGATAGAGATAGAGATAGAGATAGAGATAGAGATAGAGATAGAGATAGAGATAGAGATAGAGATAGAGATAGAGATAGAGATAGAGATAGAGATAGAGATAGAGATAGAGATAGAGATAGAGATAGAGATAGAGATAGAGATAGAGATAGAGATAGAGATAGAGATAGAGATAGAGATAGAGATAGAGATAGAGATAGAGATAGAGATAGAGATAGAGATAGAGATAGAGATAGAGATAGAGATAGAGATAGAGATAGAGATAGAGATAGAGATAGAGATAGAGATAGAGATAGAGATAGAGATAGAGATAGAGATAGAGATAGAGATAGAGATAGAGATAGAGATAGAGATAGAGATAGAGATAGAGATAGAGATAGAGATAGAGATAGAGATAGAGATAGAGATAGAGATAGAGATAGAGATAGAGATAGAGATAGAGATAGAGATAGAGATAGAGATAGAGATAGAGATAGAGATAGAGATAGAGATAGAGATAGAGATAGAGATAGAGATAGAGATAGAGATAGAGATAGAGATAGAGATAGAGATAGAGATAGAGATAGAGATAGAGATAGAGATAGAGATAGAGATAGAGATAGAGATAGAGATAGAGATAGAGATAGAGATAGAGATAGAGATAGAGATAGAGATAGAGATAGAGATAGAGATAGAGATAGAGATAGAGATAGAGATAGAGATAGAGATAGAGATAGAGATAGAGATAGAGATAGAGATAGAGATAGAGATAGAGATAGAGATAGAGATAGAGATAGAGATAGAGATAGAGATAGAGATAGAGATAGAGATAGAGATAGAGATAGAGATAGAGATAGAGATAGAGATAGAGATAGAGATAGAGATAGAGATAGAGATAGAGATAGAGATAGAGATAGAGATAGAGATAGAGATAGAGATAGAGATAGAGATAGAGATAGAGATAGAGATAGAGATAGAGATAGAGATAGAGATAGAGATAGAGATAGAGATAGAGATAGAGATAGAGATAGAGATAGAGATAGAGATAGAGATAGAGATAGAGATAGAGATAGAGATAGAGATAGAGATAGAGATAGAGATAGAGATAGAGATAGAGATAGAGATAGAGATAGAGATAGAGATAGAGATAGAGATAGAGATAGAGATAGAGATAGAGATAGAGATAGAGATAGAGATAGAGATAGAGATAGAGATAGAGATAGAGATAGAGATAGAGATAGAGATAGAGATAGAGATAGAGATAGAGATAGAGATAGAGATAGAGATAGAGATAGAGATAGAGATAGAGATAGAGATAGAGATAGAGATAGAGATAGAGATAGAGATAGAGATAGAGATAGAGATAGAGATAGAGATAGAGATAGAGATAGAGATAGAGATAGAGATAGAGATAGAGATAGAGATAGAGATAGAGATAGAGATAGAGATAGAGATAGAGATAGAGATAGAGATAGAGATAGAGATAGAGATAGAGATAGAGATAGAGATAGAGATAGAGATAGAGATAGAGATAGAGATAGAGATAGAGATAGAGATAGAGATAGAGATAGAGATAGAGATAGAGATAGAGATAGAGATAGAGATAGAGATAGAGATAGAGATAGAGATAGAGATAGAGATAGAGATAGAGATAGAGATAGAGATAGAGATAGAGATAGAGATAGAGATAGAGATAGAGATAGAGATAGAGATAGAGATAGAGATAGAGATAGAGATAGAGATAGAGATAGAGATAGAGATAGAGATAGAGATAGAGATAGAGATAGAGATAGAGATAGAGATAGAGATAGAGATAGAGATAGAGATAGAGATAGAGATAGAGATAGAGATAGAGATAGAGATAGAGATAGAGATAGAGATAGAGATAGAGATAGAGATAGAGATAGAGATAGAGATAGAGATAGAGATAGAGATAGAGATAGAGATAGAGATAGAGATAGAGATAGAGATAGAGATAGAGATAGAGATAGAGATAGAGATAGAGATAGAGATAGAGATAGAGATAGAGATAGAGATAGAGATAGAGATAGAGATAGAGATAGAGATAGAGATAGAGATAGAGATAGAGATAGAGATAGAGATAGAGATAGAGATAGAGATAGAGATAGAGATAGAGATAGAGATAGAGATAGAGATAGAGATAGAGATAGAGATAGAGATAGAGATAGAGATAGAGATAGAGATAGAGATAGAGATAGAGATAGAGATAGAGATAGAGATAGAGATAGAGATAGAGATAGAGATAGAGATAGAGATAGAGATAGAGATAGAGATAGAGATAGAGATAGAGATAGAGATAGAGATAGAGATAGAGATAGAGATAGAGATAGAGATAGAGATAGAGATAGAGATAGAGATAGAGATAGAGATAGAGATAGAGATAGAGATAGAGATAGAGATAGAGATAGAGATAGAGATAGAGATAGAGATAGAGATAGAGATAGAGATAGAGATAGAGATAGAGATAGAGATAGAGATAGAGATAGAGATAGAGATAGAGATAGAGATAGAGATAGAGATAGAGATAGAGATAGAGATAGAGATAGAGATAGAGATAGAGATAGAGATAGAGATAGAGATAGAGATAGAGATAGAGATAGAGATAGAGATAGAGATAGAGATAGAGATAGAGATAGAGATAGAGATAGAGATAGAGATAGAGATAGAGATAGAGATAGAGATAGAGATAGAGATAGAGATAGAGATAGAGATAGAGATAGAGATAGAGATAGAGATAGAGATAGAGATAGAGATAGAGATAGAGATAGAGATAGAGATAGAGATAGAGATAGAGATAGAGATAGAGATAGAGATAGAGATAGAGATAGAGATAGAGATAGAGATAGAGATAGAGATAGAGATAGAGATAGAGATAGAGATAGAGATAGAGATAGAGATAGAGATAGAGATAGAGATAGAGATAGAGATAGAGATAGAGATAGAGATAGAGATAGAGATAGAGATAGAGATAGAGATAGAGATAGAGATAGAGATAGAGATAGAGATAGAGATAGAGATAGAGATAGAGATAGAGATAGAGATAGAGATAGAGATAGAGATAGAGATAGAGATAGAGATAGAGATAGAGATAGAGATAGAGATAGAGATAGAGATAGAGATAGAGATAGAGATAGAGATAGAGATAGAGATAGAGATAGAGATAGAGATAGAGATAGAGATAGAGATAGAGATAGAGATAGAGATAGAGATAGAGATAGAGATAGAGATAGAGATAGAGATAGAGATAGAGATAGAGATAGAGATAGAGATAGAGATAGAGATAGAGATAGAGATAGAGATAGAGATAGAGATAGAGATAGAGATAGAGATAGAGATAGAGATAGAGATAGAGATAGAGATAGAGATAGAGATAGAGATAGAGATAGAGATAGAGATAGAGATAGAGATAGAGATAGAGATAGAGATAGAGATAGAGATAGAGATAGAGATAGAGATAGAGATAGAGATAGAGATAGAGATAGAGATAGAGATAGAGATAGAGATAGAGATAGAGATAGAGATAGAGATAGAGATAGAGATAGAGATAGAGATAGAGATAGAGATAGAGATAGAGATAGAGATAGAGATAGAGATAGAGATAGAGATAGAGATAGAGATAGAGATAGAGATAGAGATAGAGATAGAGATAGAGATAGAGATAGAGATAGAGATAGAGATAGAGATAGAGATAGAGATAGAGATAGAGATAGAGATAGAGATAGAGATAGAGATAGAGATAGAGATAGAGATAGAGATAGAGATAGAGATAGAGATAGAGATAGAGATAGAGATAGAGATAGAGATAGAGATAGAGATAGAGATAGAGATAGAGATAGAGATAGAGATAGAGATAGAGATAGAGATAGAGATAGAGATAGAGATAGAGATAGAGATAGAGATAGAGATAGAGATAGAGATAGAGATAGAGATAGAGATAGAGATAGAGATAGAGATAGAGATAGAGATAGAGATAGAGATAGAGATAGAGATAGAGATAGAGATAGAGATAGAGATAGAGATAGAGATAGAGATAGAGATAGAGATAGAGATAGAGATAGAGATAGAGATAGAGATAGAGATAGAGATAGAGATAGAGATAGAGATAGAGATAGAGATAGAGATAGAGATAGAGATAGAGATAGAGATAGAGATAGAGATAGAGATAGAGATAGAGATAGAGATAGAGATAGAGATAGAGATAGAGATAGAGATAGAGATAGAGATAGAGATAGAGATAGAGATAGAGATAGAGATAGAGATAGAGATAGAGATAGAGATAGAGATAGAGATAGAGATAGAGATAGAGATAGAGATAGAGATAGAGATAGAGATAGAGATAGAGATAGAGATAGAGATAGAGATAGAGATAGAGATAGAGATAGAGATAGAGATAGAGATAGAGATAGAGATAGAGATAGAGATAGAGATAGAGATAGAGATAGAGATAGAGATAGAGATAGAGATAGAGATAGAGATAGAGATAGAGATAGAGATAGAGATAGAGATAGAGATAGAGATAGAGATAGAGATAGAGATAGAGATAGAGATAGAGATAGAGATAGAGATAGAGATAGAGATAGAGATAGAGATAGAGATAGAGATAGAGATAGAGATAGAGATAGAGATAGAGATAGAGATAGAGATAGAGATAGAGATAGAGATAGAGATAGAGATAGAGATAGAGATAGAGATAGAGATAGAGATAGAGATAGAGATAGAGATAGAGATAGAGATAGAGATAGAGATAGAGATAGAGATAGAGATAGAGATAGAGATAGAGATAGAGATAGAGATAGAGATAGAGATAGAGATAGAGATAGAGATAGAGATAGAGATAGAGATAGAGATAGAGATAGAGATAGAGATAGAGATAGAGATAGAGATAGAGATAGAGATAGAGATAGAGATAGAGATAGAGATAGAGATAGAGATAGAGATAGAGATAGAGATAGAGATAGAGATAGAGATAGAGATAGAGATAGAGATAGAGATAGAGATAGAGATAGAGATAGAGATAGAGATAGAGATAGAGATAGAGATAGAGATAGAGATAGAGATAGAGATAGAGATAGAGATAGAGATAGAGATAGAGATAGAGATAGAGATAGAGATAGAGATAGAGATAGAGATAGAGATAGAGATAGAGATAGAGATAGAGATAGAGATAGAGATAGAGATAGAGATAGAGATAGAGATAGAGATAGAGATAGAGATAGAGATAGAGATAGAGATAGAGATAGAGATAGAGATAGAGATAGAGATAGAGATAGAGATAGAGATAGAGATAGAGATAGAGATAGAGATAGAGATAGAGATAGAGATAGAGATAGAGATAGAGATAGAGATAGAGATAGAGATAGAGATAGAGATAGAGATAGAGATAGAGATAGAGATAGAGATAGAGATAGAGATAGAGATAGAGATAGAGATAGAGATAGAGATAGAGATAGAGATAGAGATAGAGATAGAGATAGAGATAGAGATAGAGATAGAGATAGAGATAGAGATAGAGATAGAGATAGAGATAGAGATAGAGATAGAGATAGAGATAGAGATAGAGATAGAGATAGAGATAGAGATAGAGATAGAGATAGAGATAGAGATAGAGATAGAGATAGAGATAGAGATAGAGATAGAGATAGAGATAGAGATAGAGATAGAGATAGAGATAGAGATAGAGATAGAGATAGAGATAGAGATAGAGATAGAGATAGAGATAGAGATAGAGATAGAGATAGAGATAGAGATAGAGATAGAGATAGAGATAGAGATAGAGATAGAGATAGAGATAGAGATAGAGATAGAGATAGAGATAGAGATAGAGATAGAGATAGAGATAGAGATAGAGATAGAGATAGAGATAGAGATAGAGATAGAGATAGAGATAGAGATAGAGATAGAGATAGAGATAGAGATAGAGATAGAGATAGAGATAGAGATAGAGATAGAGATAGAGATAGAGATAGAGATAGAGATAGAGATAGAGATAGAGATAGAGATAGAGATAGAGATAGAGATAGAGATAGAGATAGAGATAGAGATAGAGATAGAGATAGAGATAGAGATAGAGATAGAGATAGAGATAGAGATAGAGATAGAGATAGAGATAGAGATAGAGATAGAGATAGAGATAGAGATAGAGATAGAGATAGAGATAGAGATAGAGATAGAGATAGAGATAGAGATAGAGATAGAGATAGAGATAGAGATAGAGATAGAGATAGAGATAGAGATAGAGATAGAGATAGAGATAGAGATAGAGATAGAGATAGAGATAGAGATAGAGATAGAGATAGAGATAGAGATAGAGATAGAGATAGAGATAGAGATAGAGATAGAGATAGAGATAGAGATAGAGATAGAGATAGAGATAGAGATAGAGATAGAGATAGAGATAGAGATAGAGATAGAGATAGAGATAGAGATAGAGATAGAGATAGAGATAGAGATAGAGATAGAGATAGAGATAGAGATAGAGATAGAGATAGAGATAGAGATAGAGATAGAGATAGAGATAGAGATAGAGATAGAGATAGAGATAGAGATAGAGATAGAGATAGAGATAGAGATAGAGATAGAGATAGAGATAGAGATAGAGATAGAGATAGAGATAGAGATAGAGATAGAGATAGAGATAGAGATAGAGATAGAGATAGAGATAGAGATAGAGATAGAGATAGAGATAGAGATAGAGATAGAGATAGAGATAGAGATAGAGATAGAGATAGAGATAGAGATAGAGATAGAGATAGAGATAGAGATAGAGATAGAGATAGAGATAGAGATAGAGATAGAGATAGAGATAGAGATAGAGATAGAGATAGAGATAGAGATAGAGATAGAGATAGAGATAGAGATAGAGATAGAGATAGAGATAGAGATAGAGATAGAGATAGAGATAGAGATAGAGATAGAGATAGAGATAGAGATAGAGATAGAGATAGAGATAGAGATAGAGATAGAGATAGAGATAGAGATAGAGATAGAGATAGAGATAGAGATAGAGATAGAGATAGAGATAGAGATAGAGATAGAGATAGAGATAGAGATAGAGATAGAGATAGAGATAGAGATAGAGATAGAGATAGAGATAGAGATAGAGATAGAGATAGAGATAGAGATAGAGATAGAGATAGAGATAGAGATAGAGATAGAGATAGAGATAGAGATAGAGATAGAGATAGAGATAGAGATAGAGATAGAGATAGAGATAGAGATAGAGATAGAGATAGAGATAGAGATAGAGATAGAGATAGAGATAGAGATAGAGATAGAGATAGAGATAGAGATAGAGATAGAGATAGAGATAGAGATAGAGATAGAGATAGAGATAGAGATAGAGATAGAGATAGAGATAGAGATAGAGATAGAGATAGAGATAGAGATAGAGATAGAGATAGAGATAGAGATAGAGATAGAGATAGAGATAGAGATAGAGATAGAGATAGAGATAGAGATAGAGATAGAGATAGAGATAGAGATAGAGATAGAGATAGAGATAGAGATAGAGATAGAGATAGAGATAGAGATAGAGATAGAGATAGAGATAGAGATAGAGATAGAGATAGAGATAGAGATAGAGATAGAGATAGAGATAGAGATAGAGATAGAGATAGAGATAGAGATAGAGATAGAGATAGAGATAGAGATAGAGATAGAGATAGAGATAGAGATAGAGATAGAGATAGAGATAGAGATAGAGATAGAGATAGAGATAGAGATAGAGATAGAGATAGAGATAGAGATAGAGATAGAGATAGAGATAGAGATAGAGATAGAGATAGAGATAGAGATAGAGATAGAGATAGAGATAGAGATAGAGATAGAGATAGAGATAGAGATAGAGATAGAGATAGAGATAGAGATAGAGATAGAGATAGAGATAGAGATAGAGATAGAGATAGAGATAGAGATAGAGATAGAGATAGAGATAGAGATAGAGATAGAGATAGAGATAGAGATAGAGATAGAGATAGAGATAGAGATAGAGATAGAGATAGAGATAGAGATAGAGATAGAGATAGAGATAGAGATAGAGATAGAGATAGAGATAGAGATAGAGATAGAGATAGAGATAGAGATAGAGATAGAGATAGAGATAGAGATAGAGATAGAGATAGAGATAGAGATAGAGATAGAGATAGAGATAGAGATAGAGATAGAGATAGAGATAGAGATAGAGATAGAGATAGAGATAGAGATAGAGATAGAGATAGAGATAGAGATAGAGATAGAGATAGAGATAGAGATAGAGATAGAGATAGAGATAGAGATAGAGATAGAGATAGAGATAGAGATAGAGATAGAGATAGAGATAGAGATAGAGATAGAGATAGAGATAGAGATAGAGATAGAGATAGAGATAGAGATAGAGATAGAGATAGAGATAGAGATAGAGATAGAGATAGAGATAGAGATAGAGATAGAGATAGAGATAGAGATAGAGATAGAGATAGAGATAGAGATAGAGATAGAGATAGAGATAGAGATAGAGATAGAGATAGAGATAGAGATAGAGATAGAGATAGAGATAGAGATAGAGATAGAGATAGAGATAGAGATAGAGATAGAGATAGAGATAGAGATAGAGATAGAGATAGAGATAGAGATAGAGATAGAGATAGAGATAGAGATAGAGATAGAGATAGAGATAGAGATAGAGATAGAGATAGAGATAGAGATAGAGATAGAGATAGAGATAGAGATAGAGATAGAGATAGAGATAGAGATAGAGATAGAGATAGAGATAGAGATAGGGATAGAGATAGAGTGTAATGATTTGAAGTATTTGCCGATCCCACCTTGGAGCCAATCTGCGCAATATGGCCTAAATATGGCGATAATGAGTTGATGGGTGGGGGATTTTTATTTGGGGCCTCCGGGTCATGGAATTCGGGACGAGCTTGAGTTTGGTGAGTCGCTTCCCGGCACCAAATGGCACAGTACTAGTCAGGCATAAGGGGAACCCCATATCCATATAAAGATCTACATAATTAGCATTCATACATTATCCTGAAGATATCGTGTGCCTTTACGTAGTGCAGGAAAAGTTAAGTAGCCCATTTGTAACGTTATAATTATGCTGGAAGCGTTATTTCATTGAATATTATATCTATATTGAACTTGTACGTGCGTGTGTGTATCTGATCTGGTATTGTACCGTATTTCTATTCTGTTGTATAACGAATTCCTCTGGTATGAACATTATGATTTATATTCGATTTTCGACAGTCACACGTATTATAGTGACCGTGTTACTTTTTGCATACATTCGTCATTGCATAAAAGTCTAACCCAAAATCTATATTAACATGCAAACTTATACGTGTTAATCCGTTTTGTCTTTATTGGTCATACACGGAATGATTATTGAAAGAAAGCAAGGAACCAACCTTTCTTTTCGATAAATAAAATCCGAAATAAATAAAAAAAAAAAAAAATAAAACAGAGAAATATTACATTTTGGCGCCCAACTTGTTGGCACGATATCTCGTAGCCGGCACTCATGAAAAACAACGTAAACACGCAGTCGTCACGTCTCACACGATCAAAATCCGAGAATAAAGTTAATCCGGCCGTTTTATTGCCCGGATTATCGAGTCGGGCAACACGGCTATCGAGCACACAGACATCGATATCACACGGCTCACGTACGAAACATATTTCTAACACAATTTCGAATATTCACAGAAAGAGAAATAACGCAAAAGCAATGGCAAATGGAAGCGACGATATACGTGACGAAATTCAGGCTGAATGGCAGCGTCTACGCGAGGAACAAGCGCGCATAGATGAACAGCGGGCAGAATTGGAAAAAGTCAGAGCTGAAAACGCTGCTCTTCGTGAAACCTATGCAGCAAATAGTCAACGACCACGACAAGGAACGATCCCACACGATAATATGCCGCAAGAAAACAACAACGCGCCGAACAACCAATTGATGGATGGACTTGTAAGTCATTTGCGAAATTTACACATTAATATAAATATTCCCAAATTTTGCGAAGAAAATAATCCACGCGAATATTTAGAAGATCTCGAACGCTATTTTAAGCTAAAAAACGTGAGTGATGGGCATCAACTGGTCGTAACAGAAAATATAATCGAGGGAAGAGTTAAAATTTGGTACAATGTAGTGAAAAACACTATTGCGACTTTCGATGATTTCAAGCAGTCTTTCACTAAAGAATTCTATTCCATCCCTGTGCAAGTGCGATTCAAAAATCAATGGTCAAACCGACGATATCGTGCTAACGAAGGATCCATGCACTCGTATTTTTATAAGCAAATAAAAGATGCTAGACATTTTGAACCCGCGATGTCTCCATACGAGGTAAACTATTCGATAATTCAACAGTTCCCATCGCGAGTAGGAGGGAGTTTAGCAACGGTAAACTACTCTGATACGAATTTGGTAGCTCAAGCCATCGCACAGCTCGACATCGCTCAGGAACGATTCAATCAAAATAAGGAATCGAAAAATAATTACCCGTCACACAATGGTAGAGTTAACAGCTTACAGTTCTCAAAGCCAAACCATTCAAATCATTATTATCGTGGACAAAATTTCCGTTCGAATAATCATAGGGCAATGCCAACGGAATCGGCATATGGGGGATACTCAAGGTTTGTCGCAAATAACACGAATTCTATATACTCGGGTTATAATTTCCCACAGCCGAATAATCTTCCAGATTTTAGAATTCCACCGCCTAACTTTCAAAACAATCCAATTCAGAACCACCAAGGAAATAATCCGGTGTTATCAAATAATTCCGAAAACAATAGCAACTCGTTAAACTAATTGCGGGCACGATGAAGTGTGGTCCCGCATCGTGCCATAGAACTTTTGATTTTGTTGAGGACTTGTACGAAGAAATCGAAGGCAAAAGCTCACAACCAACAACAATTCGATCATTTATTAAGCCGAGCCCGCATGTCAAGCTTTCACTGGGACAGAATACAATAAGGGTGATGATCGACACGGGTAGGATGGTAACATGTATTTCGGAGGATACGTATTTCGAATTAAAACGTTACTATGAATTGAGCGAGCTACCCGTCACAAACATAAACGTGTCGACCGCTATTAGTAAAAAAAGGACAAATATTAAGCGACAGGTTTCTTTCGAGGCCAGAATAGGAAATTGCATTTTTAGACAGATATTTTTAGTGGTTCCGCATTTAACATCTGCATGTATCCTCGGAAACGACTGGTTACACCACAATAGGGGGATAATAAATTATGAAAACAAAACTATATGCATTCAGGGCCAACTGCTCGATCCCGATCTAGTGACGTTTGATCGGGATTTTTCGGAGAGATTGAAAATAACTCAGACGAAAGAAAATCCACAGATTAGGACTATTAGTATACTCAAATCTAATCAAAATAATTTTCACCTCGATACAATAAATGATTTTGATAATCAATATGAAAATGACAGTGAAGAGACCTCTCACTGTATTGAACAATCGTTTAACACAAATAATATAAATAAGTGTGCTGATGTAATGACTCAGAATGCGATCGTAGCATTCAACGATAATCGTGAACTTGTGAAAAATTATAGAAAGTGTATTAACACGATCGAAAAAATTCATGAAATAAATGAAGAAAAATTAATAAATATGAAGGCTGTAACAGAGCCTATTAAACCTATTTATACGACGCGAGAAGAGCTACAGCGTGTCACTCTTTCCGTCGATGTCGTTAATAATGATGAGATAAATATTGTAGCTAATCAATTAAATGTTGTTGAAGGATCCAGCGATTATCGCTGCTCTTCTATTGAATCGTTTTGTGATGGTGAAGGTGAAATTGATTATGAGTTTTTGCAATCGGAAAATAATAGTAGTTGTAGTGAAAATCACGTCCTTTTTGAGCCTGTGGACGATTTCTCCGAGGAATTCCGAGCTCTCGCGCGTAAGCTAACGGACGTGGATCGGGGGCGAGCGGAGGCAATTTTAAATATCATTCTCAAACATAAAAAAGTATTTTCGAATAAACCAGGACTGACATCGGTATATGAACACGAAATCAATTTAATTCAATCGAAACCAATATCGAATCGCTCTTATCCGGTGGCCATTCACCTAAGAGACTCTGTTCGGAAAGAATTAAAGACAATGTGCGAAGCTAATATTATAGAACGAGGAAGCGGGCCATATTGCAATCCGTTACGAATCGTTCAAAAGAAGGACGGACGGGTAAGAATATGTCTAGATGCACGGTATCTTAATGCAATAATTCAGTCGGATCATGAGTCTCCACCTATTATTAGAGAAATTATGCAAAAACACCACGGAAAAACCCACATGACAACTCTCGATTTAACACATGGGTACTGGCAAGTGCCATTGAAGGTCGAATCTCGAAAATATACGGCATTTATGTTCGACGGCAACATCTATCAGTTCAAAGTTATTCCTTTCGGCTTAAAAACATCGGGTAGCGGATTTATAAGAGCACTAAGTCTCGCGCTAAAAAACGATTTTTCCGATTTTCTAGATTATTACGTCGACGACATGCTTATAACATCGAACAATTTTGCGGAACACATGGAGCACTTAGATCGAATTTTTCAAAGGCTAGAAGAATGCAATTTCACGTTGCGTTTAGGGAAATGCAATTTTTGTCAAGAATCGGTAAATTTCTTGGGATTTGTTTTGACACCTCGAGGGATTGTTCCCGATCCACATAAACTGGACACCATCATAAATTTTGAAGAGCCTCGAAATAAGCAACAATTACAGAGATTTTTGGGTGTCTGTAACTATTACCGACAGTTCAGTTATCAACATGCGGCATATGTAGAACCATTGCGATCGTTGCTAAAAGATAATTCGAGGTGGGAATGGACAATGACTCACGCACAAGCATATAAGGAATTAAAAGAAAATTTTCGGCGAGCGGTAGAACTAGCACATTATCGTGTAGATCAAGCTTTTTATTTGCAAACGGATGCGTCAGATAAAGGTATCAGCGGAATCCTGTTTCAAATAGATGAAAACGATGATCACAAAATAATCAGTCTAGTAAGCAGAGGATTAGGACCCGCAGAAATCAATTATACAACGACAGAAAAAGAGCTGCTAGCCATTGTTTACTCCATGATCAAGTTTCGTATATATTTGCAGGGACGCTCTTTCATTGTAGTTACCGACCATCAAGGTTTAACGTTCCTTAATAGGACACCGTATCACACAGCCCGACTAGCTAG
Organism: Sussaba pulchella; assembly: GCA_963971145.1. Lineage (NCBI taxonomy): Eukaryota > Metazoa > Arthropoda > Insecta > Hymenoptera > Ichneumonidae > Sussaba > Sussaba pulchella. The sequence continues at coordinate 22,309 of CAXAQZ010000274.1, forward strand.
ATGGATTTTAATGATACAAGAATTTTCCTTCGCGGTAAAATATTGCAAAGGGCGCGATAACATCGTCGCAGATTTTTTTAGCCGAAACCCTACACAAAAATTTGAAGAAGAGAACCTCGAGCAGTTAATCATATCCAATCTTTTTCTTTGCGATGTCGACGACGCGAAGAACGTTACGATTGATGCGTTGATTATGATTACACAGCTCGAGCTATCTCCCGCATATAAAAAAGAATTGAAAAGACTTGCTGAGCTACAGGAAAACGATGAATTTCTACGTCAAATGCGAATGAGTAATACCGCCGAAAACATACAAAACTACAAAGGAATATATTTTCATAAACAATCTAATTCGGTAGAATGGCGAATTATAGTGCCCCTTCTTTTGAGAAATTCCATAGTGCAGCTAGAACATGATAGGATTGGTCACGCCGGAGTGTACAAAACCATATGTCAAATTAAAAGATTTTTCTTCTGGAAAGGCATGAATAAAGACGTAAAACAATATGTTATTGGTTGCGATGTATGTCAACGAGTGAAACACTTACAAAGATCGATGGAGGGTGAATATTGTCAGGTTGTTTCAAACGCCCTCGGAGATCTCGTGACGGTGGACTTTTATGGCCCTCTGCCCAGATCTACCGGAGGTGTTCAATACATATTCGTTGTTATCGATGCTTTCTCTAAACTTGTTAAATTATACGCAGTAAAGAAAGCTACAGCTCAGGTCGTCGTCAGAAAAATTTTAGGAGATTATTGCACAAAAATCGGAAAACCACGAAGAATTTTGTCTGACAACGGATCACAATTCACAGCAAAAATTTGGAAAAAGGAATTAAATAACAATAACATAAAAATATGCTTCTCGTCCATTCGTCACCCTCAATCAAATCCCACCGAAAGAGTGATGCGAGAGCTTGGGAAATTATTTCGTGTCTTCTGCTCGGAACAACATACGAAATGGGCTATGTATTTATCTCGAATGGAGATTTTGTTAAACAATACGACTCATTGCAGTACCGGTTTTGTCCCGATTGAACTTCACTTTGGTCCTAGACCCGGGGATGGGATACGAAAATTATTTGACTTTCCAGCATCTCCTGACGCGCCGCATAATCTAAAAATTATTTTGGCCAAAGACAGACTGCTTAAAAACTTCGAAAGTCGCAAGAAACATCAAAAGAAAATATCCAAGGTTACCCTCGAAATAAATGATCTAGTCCTGCTAAAAGTTCCACATATTTCCAGCAATATAGATAGAGTTACGCATAAATTTTTCCACTTATTTGAAGGACCATATAAAATTGTTGCGACCAAAGGTCCCAACGCATACGTTCTGGCGGAAATAGGCGATGACAAGAAAATAAAGGGAATATATAATCGTGTGAATTTAAGGTAGTATTACGTGTCCATCGATCAATAGGTCTCGGAGTTGTCCTCGCTCCGACGTTATTTTTCTCCTCTGGATAAGCCAATCCAGTGGATAGTAGATATTTAACATTTAATAAATTAACCGGCCTGAATAATAATGTAAAATGTTAATGTAAGTTTTGACAAAAGGATGCATTCCTTGTAAATCATTGTAATTAGAATATGGTAGGGCGAGACCCTTAGTGGGGTGGAGCCACTGAATGTGTGTAGTATGGAGAGTGAGAGAGAAGCGAGAAATTAATCAAATGACCAAAAGAGAATATGTTGCATCCCCTAATCTCGTGGCTACAAAACATTGGGGGATAATGTAATGATTTGAAGTATTTGCCGATCCCACCTTGGAGCCAATCTGCGCAATATGGCCTAAATATGGCGATAATGAGTTGATGGGTGGGGGATTTTTATTTGGGGCCTCCGGGTCATGGAATTCGGGACGAGCTTGAGTTTGGTGAGTCGCTTCCCGGCACCAAATGGCACAGTACTAGTCAGGCATAATGGGAACCCCATATCCATATAAAGATCTACATAATTAGCATTCATACATTATCCTGAAGATATCGTGTGCCTTTACGTAGTGCAGGAAAAGTTAAGTAGCCCATTTGTAACGTTATAATTATGCTGGAAGCGTTATTTCATTGAATATTATATCTATATTGAACTTGTGCGTGCGTGTGTGTATCTGATCTGGTATTGTACCGTATTTCTATTCTGTTGTATAACGAATTCCTCTGGTATGAACATGATGATTTATATTCGATTTTCGACAGTCACACGTATTATAGTGACCGTGTTACTTTTTGCATACATTCGTCATTGCATAAAAGTCTAACCCAAAATCTATATTAACATGCAAACTTATACGTGTTAATCCGTTTTGTCTTTATTGGTCATACACGGAATGATTATTGAAAGAAAGCAAGGAACCAACCTTTCTTTTCGATAAATAAAATCCGAAATAAATAAAAAAAAAAAAAATAAAACAGAGAAATATTACAAGAGATAGAGATAGAGATAGAGATAGAGATAGAGATAGAGATAGAGATAGAGATAGAGATAGAGATAGAGATAGAGATAGAGATAGAGATAGAGATAGAGATAGAGATAGAGATAGAGATAGAGATAGAGATAGAGATAGAGATAGAGATAGAGATAGAGATAGAGATAGAGATAGAGATAGAGATAGAGATAGAGATAGAGATAGAGATAGAGATAGAGATAGAGATAAAGATAGAGATAGAGATAGAGATAGAGATAGAGATAGAGATAGAGATAGAGATAGAGATAGAGATAGAGATAGAGATAAAGATAGAGATAGAGATAGAGATAGAGATAGAGATAGAGATAGAGATAGAGATAGAGATAGAGATAGAGATAGAGATAGAGATAGAGATAGAGATAGAGATAGAGATAGAGATAGAGATAGAGATAGAGATAGAGATAGAGATAGAGATAGAGATAGAGATAGAGATAGAGATAGAGATAGAGATAGAGATAGAGATAGAGATAGAGATAGAGATAGAGATAGAGATAGAGATAGAGATAGAGATAGAGATAGAGATAGAGATAGAGATAGAGATAGAGATAGAGATAGAGATAGAGATAGAGATAGAGATAGAGATAGAGATAGAGATAGAGATAGAGATAGAGATAGAGATAGAGATAGAGATAGAGATAGAGATAGAGATAGAGATAGAGATAGAGATAGAGATAGAGATAGAGATAGAGATAGAGATAGAGATAGAGATAGAGATAGAGATAGAGATAGAGATAGAGATAGAGATAGAGATAGAGATAGAGATAGAGATAGAGATAGAGATAGAGATAGAGATAGAGATAGAGATAGAGATAGAGATAGAGATAGAGATAGAGATAGAGATAGAGATAGAGATAGAGATAGAGATAGAGATAGAGATAGAGATAGAGATAGAGATAGAGATAGAGATAGAGATAGAGATAGAGATAGAGATAGAGATAGAGATAGAGATAGAGATAGAGATAGAGATAGAGATAGAGATAGAGATAGAGATAGAGATAGAGATAGAGATAGAGATAGAGATAGAGATAGAGATAGAGATAGAGATAGAGATAGAGATAGAGATAGAGATAGAGATAGAGATAGAGATAGAGATAGAGATAGAGATAGAGATAGAGATAGAGATAGAGATAGAGATAGAGATAGAGATAGAGATAGAGATAGAGATAGAGATAGAGATAGAGATAGAGATAGAGATAGAGATGGAGATAGAGATGAAGATAGAGATAGAGATAGAGATAGAGATAGAGATAGAGATAGAGATAGAGATAGAGATGGAGATAGAGATAGAGATAGAGATGGAGATGGAGATAGAGATAGAGATAGAGATAGAGATAGAGATAGAGATAGAGATAGAGATAGAGATGGAGATGGAGACGGAGATGGAGATAGAGATAGAGATAGAGATAGAGATAGAGATAGAGATAGAGATAGAGATAGAGATAGAGATAGAGATAGAGATAGAGATAGAGATAGAGATAGAGATAGAGATAGAGATAGAGATAGAGATAGAGATAGAGATAGAGATAGAGATAGAGATAGAGATAGAGATAGAGATAGAGATAGAGATAGAGATAGAGATAGAGATAGAGATAGAGATAGAGATAGAGATAGAGATAGAGATAGAGATAGAGATAGAGATAGAGATTGAGATAGAGATAGAGATAGAGATAGAGATAGAGATAGAGATAGAGATAGAGATAGAGATAGAGATAGAGATAGAGATAGAGATAGAGATAGAGATAGAGATAGAGATAGAGATAGAGATAGAGACAGAGATAGAGATGGAGATAGAGATAGAGATAGAGATAGAGATAGAGATAGAGATAGAGATAGAGATAGAGATAGAGATAGAGATAGAGATAGAGATAGAGATAGAGATAGAGATAGAGATAGAGATAGAGATAGAGATAGAGATAGAGATAGAGATAGAGATAGAGATAGAGATAGAGATAGAGATAGAGATAGAGATAGAGATAGAGATAGAGATAGAGATAGAGATAGAGATAGAGATAGAGATAGAAATAGAGATAGAGATAGAGATAGAGATAGAGATAGAGATAGAGATAGAGATAGAGATAGATATAGAGATAGAGATAGAGATAGAGATAGAGATAGAGATAGAGATAGAGATAGAGATAGAGATAGAGATAGAGATAGAGATAGAGATAGAGATAGAGATAGAGATAGAGATAGAGATAGAGATAGAGATAGAGATAGAGATAGAGATAGAGATAGAGATAGAGATAGAGATAGAGATAGAGATAGAGATAGAGATAGAGATAGAGATAGAGATAGAGATAGAGATAGAGATAGAGATAGAGATAGAGATAGAGATAGAGATAGAGATAGAGATAGAGATAGAGATAGAGATAGAGATAGAGATAGAGATAGAGATAGAGATAGAGATAGAGATAGAGATAGAGATAGAGATAGAGATAGAGATAGAGATAGAGATAGAGATCGAGATAGAGATAGAGATAGAGATAGAGATAGAGATAGAGATAGAGATAGAGATAGAGATAGAGATAGAGATAGAGATAGAGATAGAGATAGAGATAGAGATAGAGATAGAGATAGAGATAGAGATAGAGATAGAGATAGAGATAGAGATAGAGATAGAGATAGAGATAGAGATAGAGATAGAGATAGAGATAGAGATAGAGATAGAGATAGAGATAGAGATAGAGATAGAGATAGAGATAGAGATAGAGATAGAGATAGAGATAGAGATAGAGATAGAGATAGAGATAGAGATAGAGATAGAGATAGAGATAGAGATGGAGATAGAGATAGAGATAGAGATAGAGATAGAGATAGAGATGGAGATAGAGATAGAGATAGAGATAGAGATGGAGATGGAGATGGAGATGGAGATAGAGGTAGAGATAGAGATAGAGATTGAGATTGAGATGGAGATAGAGATAGAGATAGAGATAGAGATAGAGATAGAGATAGAGATAGAGATAGAGATAGAGATAGAGATAGAGATAGAGATAGAGATAGAGATAGAGATAGAGATAGAGATAGAGATAGAGATAGAGATAGAGATAGAGATAGAGATAGAGATAGAGATAGAGATAGAGATAGAGATAGAGATAGAGATAGAGATAGAGATAGAGATAGAGATAGAGATAGAGATAGAGATAGAGATAGAGATAGAGATAGAGATAGAGATAGAGATAGAGATAGAGATAGAGATAGAGATAGAGATAGAGATAGAGATAGAGATAGAGATAGAGATAGAGATAGAGATAGAGATAGAGATAGAGATAGAGATAGAGATAGAGATAGAGATAGAGATAGAGATAGAGATAGAGATAGAGATAGAGATAGAGATAGAGATAGAGATAGAGATAGAGATAGAGATAGAGATAGAGATAGAGATAGAGATAGAGATAGAGATAGAGATAGAGATAGAGATAGAGATAGAGATAGAGATAGAGATAGAGATAGAGATAGAGATAGAGATAGAGATAGAGATAGAGATAGAGATAGAGATAGAGATAGAGATAGAGATAGAGATAGAGATAGAGATAGAGATAGAGATAGAGATAGAGATAGAGATAGAGATAGAGATAGAGATAGAGATAGAGATAGAGATAGAGATAGAGATAGAGATAGAGATAGAGATAGAGATAGAGATAGAGATAGAGATAGAGATAGAGATAGAGATAGAGATAGAGATAGAGATAGAGATAGAGATAGAGATAGAGATAGAGATAGAGATAGAGATAAAGATAGAGATAGAGATAGAGATAGAGATAGAGATAGAGATAGAGATAGAGATAGAGATAGAGATAGAGATAGAGATAGAGATAGAGATAGAGATAGAGATAGAGATAGAGATCGAGATAGAGATAGAGATAGAGATCGAGATAGAGATAGAGATAGAGATAGAGATAGAGATAGAGATAGAGATAGAGATAGAGATAGAGATAGAGATAGAGATAGAGATAGAGATAGAGATAGAGATAGAGATAGAGATAGAGATAGAGATAGAGATAGAGATAGAGATAGAGATAGAGATAGAGATAGAGATAGAGATAGAGATAGAGATAGAGATAGAGATAGAGATAGAGATAGAGATAGAGATAGAGATAGAGATAGAGATAGAGATAGAGATCGAGATAGAGATAGAGATAGAGATAGATATAGAGATAGAGATAGAGATAGAGATAGAGATAGAGATAGAGATAGAGATAGAGATAGAGATAGAGATAGAGATAGAGATAGAGATAGAGATAGAGATAGAGATAGAGATAGAGATAGAGATAGAGATAGAGATAGAGATAGAGATAGAGATAGAGATAGAGATAGAGATAGAGATAGAGATAGAGATAGAGATAGAGATAGAGATAGAGATAGAGATAGAGATAGAGATAGAGATAGAGATAGAGATAGAGATAGAGATAGAGATAGAGATAGAGATAGAGATAGAGATAGAGATAGAGATAGAGATAGAGATAGAGATAGAGATAGAGATAGAGATAGAGATAGAGATAGAGATAGAGATAGAGATAGAGATAGAGATAGAGATAGAGATAGAGATAGAGATAGAGATAGAGATAGAGATAGAGATAGAGATAGAGATAGAGATAGAGATAGAGATAGAGATAGAGATAGAGATAGAGATAGAGATAGAGATAGAGATAGAGATAGAGATAGAGATAGAGATAGAGATAGAGATAGAGATAGAGATAGAGATAGAGATAGAGATAGAGATAGAGATAGAGATAGAGATAGAGATAGAGATAGAGATAGAGATAGAGATAGAGATAGAGATAGAGATAGAGATAGAGATAGAGATAGAGATAGAGATAGAGATAGAGATAGAGATAGAGATAGAGATAGAGATAGAGAAGATAGAGATAGAGATAGAGATAGAGATAGAGATAGAGATAGAGATAGAGATAGAGATAGAGATAGAGATAGAGATAGAGATAGAGATAGAGATAGAGATAGAGATAGAGATAGAGATAGAGATAGAGATAGAGATAGAGATAGAGATAGAGATAGAGATAGAGATAGAGATAGAGATAGAGATAGAGATAGAGATAGAGATAGAGATAGAGATAGAGATAGAGATAGAGATAGAGATAGAGATAGAGATAGAGATAGAGATAGAGATAGAGATAGAGATAGAGATAGAGATAGAGATAGAGATAGAGATAGAGATAGAGATAGAGATAGAGATAGAGATAGAGATAGAGATAGAGATAGAGATAGAGATAGAGATAGAGATAGAGATAGAGATAGAGATAGAGATAGAGATAGAGATAGAGATAGAGATAGAGATAGAGATAGAGATAGAGATAGAGATAGAGATAGAGATAGAGATAGAGATAGAGATAGAGATAGAGATAGAGATAGAGATAGAGATAGAGATAGAGATAGAGATAGAGATAGAGATAGAGATAGAGATAGAGATAGAGATAGAGATAGAGATAGAGATAGAGATAGAGATAGAGATAGAGATAGAGATAGAGATAGAGATAGAGATAGAGATAGAGATAGAGATAGAGATAGAGATAGAGATAGAGATAGAGATAGAGATAGAGATAGAGATAGAGATAGAGATAGAGATAGAGATAGAGATAGAGATAGAGATAGAGATAGAGATAGAGATAGAGATAGAGATAGAGATAGAGATAGAGATAGAGATAGAGATAGAGATAGAGATAGAGATAGAGATAGAGATAGAGATAGAGATAGAGATAGAGATAGAGATAGAGATAGAGATAGAGATAGAGATAGAGATAGAGATAGAGATAGAGATAGAGATAGAGATAGAGATAGAGATAGAGATAGAGATAGAGATAGAGATAGAGATAGAGATAGAGATAGAGATAGAGATAGAGATAGAGATAGAGATAGAGATAGAGATAGAGATAGAGATAGAGATAGAGATAGAGATAGAGATAGAGATAGAGATAGAGATAGAGATAGAGATAGAGATAGAGATAGAGATAGAGATAGAGATAGAGATAGAGATAGAGATAGAGATAGAGATAGAGATAGAGATAGAGATAGAGATAGAGATAGAGATAGAGATAGAGATAGAGATAGAGATAGAGATAGAGATAGAGATAGAGATAGAGATAGAGATAGAGATAGAGATAGAGATAGAGATAGAGATAGAGATAGAGATAGAGATAGAGATAGAGATAGAGATAGAGATAGAGATAGAGATAGAGATAGAGATAGAGATAGAGATAGAGATAGAGATAGAGATAGAGATAGAGATAGAGATAGAGATAGAGATAGAGATAGAGATAGAGATAGAGATAGAGATAGAGATAGAGATAGAGATAGAGATAGAGATAGAGATAGAGATAGAGATAGAGATAGAGATAGAGATAGAGATAGAGATAGAGATAGAGATAGAGATAGAGATAGAGATAGAGATAGAGATAGAGATAGAGATAGAGATAGAGATAGAGATAGAGATAGAGATAGAGATAGAGATAGAGATAGAGATAGAGATAGAGATAGAGATAGAGATAGAGATAGAGATAGAGATAGAGATAGAGATAGAGATAGAGATAGAGATAGAGATAGAGATAGAGATAGAGATAGAGATAGAGATAGAGATAGAGATAGAGATAGAGATAGAGATAGAGATAGAGATAGAGATAGAGATAGAGATAGAGATATAGAGATAGAGATAGAGATAGAGATAGAGATAGAGATAGAGATAGAGATAGAGATAGAGATAGAGATAGAGATAGAGATAGAGATAGAGATAGAGATAGAGATAGAGATAGAGATAGAGATAGAGATAGAGATAGAGATAGAGATAGAGATAGAGATAGAGATAGAGATAGAGATAGAGATAGAGATAGAGATAGAGATAGAGATAGAGATAGAGATAGAGATAGAGATAGAGATAGAGATAGAGATAGAGATAGAGATAGAGATAGAGATAGAGATAGAGATAGAGATAGAGATAGAGATAGAGATAGAGATAGAGATAGAGATAGAGATAGAGATAGAGATAGAGATAGAGATAGAGATAGAGATAGAGATAGAGATAGAGATAGAGATAGAGATAGAGATAGAGATAGAGATAGAGATAGAGATAGAGATAGAGATAGAGATAGAGATAGAGATAGAGATAGAGATAGAGATAGAGATAGAGATAGAGATAGAGATAGAGATAGAGATAGAGATAGAGATAGAGATAGAGATAGAGATAGAGATAGAGATAGAGATAGAGATAGAGATAGAGATAGAGATAGAGATAGAGATAGAGATAGAGATAGAGATAGAGATAGAGATAGAGATAGAGATAGAGATAGAGATAGAGATAGAGATAGAGATAGAGATAGAGATAGAGATAGAGATAGAGATAGAGATAGAGATAGAGATAGAGATAGAGATAGAGATAGAGATAGAGATAGAGATAGAGATAGAGATAGAGATAGAGATAGAGATAGAGATAGAGATAGAGATAGAGATAGAGATAGAGATAGAGATAGAGATAGAGATAGAGATAGAGATAGAGATAGAGATAGAGATAGAGATAGAGATAGAGATAGAGATAGAGATAGAGATAGAGATAGAGATAGAGATAGAGATAGAGATAGAGATAGAGATAGAGATAGAGATAGAGATAGAGATAGAGATAGAGATAGAGATAGAGATAGAGATAGAGATAGAGATAGAGATAGAGATAGAGATAGAGATAGAGATAGAGATAGAGATAGAGATAGAGATAGAGATAGAGATAGAGATAGAGATAGAGATAGAGATAGAGATAGAGATAGAGATAGAGATAGAGATAGAGATAGAGATAGAGATAGAGATAGAGATAGAGATAGAGATAGAGATAGAGATAGAGATAGAGATAGAGATAGAGATAGAGATAGAGATAGAGATAGAGATAGAGATAGAGATAGAGATAGAGATAGAGATAGAGATAGAGATAGAGATAGAGATAGAGATAGAGATAGAGATAGAGATAGAGATAGAGATAGAGATAGAGATAGAGATAGAGATAGAGATAGAGATAGAGATAGAGATAGAGATAGAGATAGAGATAGAGATAGAGATAGAGATAGAGATAGAGATAGAGATAGAGATAGAGATAGAGATAGAGATAGAGATAGAGATAGAGATAGAGATAGAGATAGAGATAGAGATAGAGATAGAGATAGAGATAGAGATAGAGATAGAGATAGAGATAGAGATAGAGATAGAGATAGAGATAGAGATAGAGATAGAGATAGAGATAGAGATAGAGATAGAGATAGAGATAGAGATAGAGATAGAGATAGAGATAGAGATAGAGATAGAGATAGAGATAGAGATAGAGATAGAGATAGAGATAGAGATAGAGATAGAGATAGAGATAGAGATAGAGATAGAGATAGAGATAGAGATAGAGATAGAGATAGAGATAGAGATAGAGATAGAGATAGAGATAGAGATAGAGATAGAGATAGAGATAGAGATAGAGATAGAGATAGAGATAGAGATAGAGATAGAGATAGAGATAGAGATAGAGATAGAGATAGAGATAGAGATAGAGATAGAGATAGAGATAGAGATAGAGATAGAGATAGAGATAGAGATAGAGATAGAGATAGAGATAGAGATAGAGATAGAGATAGAGATAGAGATAGAGATAGAGATAGAGATAGAGATAGAGATAGAGATAGAGATAGAGATAGAGATAGAGATAGAGATAGAGATAGAGATAGAGATAGAGATAGAGATAGAGATAGAGATAGAGATAGAGATAGAGATAGAGATAGAGATAGAGATAGAGATAGAGATAGAGATAGAGATAGAGATAGAGATAGAGATAGAGATAGAGATAGAGATAGAGATAGAGATAGAGATAGAGATAGAGATAGAGATAGAGATAGAGATAGAGATAGAGATAGAGATAGAGATAGAGATAGAGATAGAGATAGAGATAGAGATAGAGATAGAGATAGAGATAGAGATAGAGATAGAGATAGAGATAGAGATAGAGATAGAGATAGAGATAGAGATAGAGATAGAGATAGAGATAGAGATAGAGATAGAGATAGAGATAGAGATAGAGATAGAGATAGAGATAGAGATAGAGATAGAGATAGAGATAGAGATAGAGATAGAGATAGAGATAGAGATAGAGATAGAGATAGAGATAGAGATAGAGATAGAGATAGAGATAGAGATAGAGATAGAGATAGAGATAGAGATAGAGATAGAGATAGAGATAGAGATAGAGATAGAGATAGAGATAGAGATAGAGATAGAGATAGAGATAGAGATAGAGATAGAGATAGAGATAGAGATAGAGATAGAGATAGAGATAGAGATAGAGATAGAGATAGAGATAGAGATAGAGATAGAGATAGAGATAGAGATAGAGATAGAGATAGAGATAGAGATAGAGATAGAGATAGAGATAGAGATAGAGATAGAGATAGAGATAGAGATAGAGATAGAGATAGAGATAGAGATAGAGATAGAGATAGAGATAGAGATAGAGATAGAGATAGAGATAGAGATAGAGATAGAGATAGAGATAGAGATAGAGATAGAGATAGAGATAGAGATAGAGATAGAGATAGAGATAGAGATAGAGATAGAGATAGAGATAGAGATAGAGATAGAGATAGAGATAGAGATAGAGATAGAGATAGAGATAGAGATAGAGATAGAGATAGAGATAGAGATAGAGATAGAGATAGAGATAGAGATAGAGATAGAGATAGAGATAGAGATAGAGATAGAGATAGAGATAGAGATAGAGATAGAGATAGAGATAGAGATAGAGATAGAGATAGAGATAGAGATAGAGATAGAGATAGAGATAGAGATAGAGATAGAGATAGAGATAGAGATAGAGATAGAGATAGAGATAGAGATAGAGATAGAGATAGAGATAGAGATAGAGATAGAGATAGAGATAGAGATAGAGATAGAGATAGAGATAGAGATAGAGATAGAGATAGAGATAGAGATAGAGATAGAGATAGAGATAGAGATAGAGATAGAGATAGAGATAGAGATAGAGATAGAGATAGAGATAGAGATAGAGATAGAGATAGAGATAGAGATAGAGATAGAGATAGAGATAGAGATAGAGATAGAGATAGAGATAGAGATAGAGATAGAGATAGAGATAGAGATAGAGATAGAGATAGAGATAGAGATAGAGATAGAGATAGAGATAGAGATAGAGATAGAGATAGAGATAGAGATAGAGATAGAGATAGAGATAGAGATAGAGATAGAGATAGAGATAGAGATAGAGATAGAGATAGAGATAGAGATAGAGATAGAGATAGAGATAGAGATAGAGATAGAGATAGAGATAGAGATAGAGATAGAGATAGAGATAGAGATAGAGATAGAGATAGAGATAGAGATAGAGATAGAGATAGAGATAGAGATAGAGATAGAGATAGAGATAGAGATAGAGATAGAGATAGAGATAGAGATAGAGATAGAGATAGAGATAGAGATAGAGATAGAGATAGAGATAGAGATAGAGATAGAGATAGAGATAGAGATAGAGATAGAGATAGAGATAGAGATAGAGATAGAGATAGAGATAGAGATAGAGATAGAGATAGAGATAGAGATAGAGATAGAGATAGAGATAGAGATAGAGATAGAGATAGAGATAGAGATAGAGATAGAGATAGAGATAGAGATAGAGATAGAGATAGAGATAGAGATAGAGATAGAGATAGAGATAGAGATAGAGATAGAGATAGAGATAGAGATAGAGATAGAGATAGAGATAGAGATAGAGATAGAGATAGAGATAGAGATAGAGATAGAGATAGAGATAGAGATAGAGATAGAGATAGAGATAGAGATAGAGATAGAGATAGAGATAGAGATAGAGATAGAGATAGAGATAGAGATAGAGATAGAGATAGAGATAGAGATAGAGATAGAGATAGAGATAGAGATAGAGATAGAGATAGAGATAGAGATAGAGATAGAGATAGAGATAGAGATAGAGATAGAGATAGAGATAGAGATAGAGATAGAGATAGAGATAGAGATAGAGATAGAGATAGAGATAGAGATAGAGATAGAGATAGAGATAGAGATAGAGATAGAGATAGAGATAGAGATAGAGATAGAGATAGAGATAGAGATAGAGATAGAGATAGAGATAGAGATAGAGATAGAGATAGAGATAGAGATAGAGATAGAGATAGAGATAGAGATAGAGATAGAGATAGAGATAGAGATAGAGATAGAGATAGAGATAGAGATAGAGATAGAGATAGAGATAGAGATAGAGATAGAGATAGAGATAGAGATAGAGATAGAGATAGAGATAGAGATAGAGATAGAGATAGAGATAGAGATAGAGATAGAGATAGAGATAGAGATAGAGATAGAGATAGAGATAGAGATAGAGATAGAGATAGAGATAGAGATAGAGATAGAGATAGAGATAGAGATAGAGATAGAGATAGAGATAGAGATAGAGATAGAGATAGAGATAGAGATAGAGATAGAGATAGAGATAGAGATAGAGATAGAGATAGAGATAGAGATAGAGATAGAGATAGAGATAGAGATAGAGATAGAGATAGAGATAGAGATAGAGATAGAGATAGAGATAGAGATAGAGATAGAGATAGAGATAGAGATAGAGATAGAGATAGAGATAGAGATATAGATAGACATGGAGATAAAGATAGAGATAGAGATAGAGATAGAGATAGAGATAGAGATAGAGATAGAGATAGAGATAGAGATAGAGATAGAGATAGAGATAGAGATAGAGATAGAGATAGAGATAGAGATAGAGATAGAGATAGAGATAGAGATAGAGATAGAGATAGAGATAGAGATAGAGATAGAGATAGAGATAGAGATAGAGATAGAGATAGAGATAGAGATAGAGATAGAGATAGAGATAGAGATAGAGATAGAGATAGAGATAGAGATAGAGATAGAGATAGAGATAGAGATAGAGATAGAGATAGAGATAGAGATAGAGATAGAGATAGAGATAGAGATAGAGATAGAGATAGAGATAGAGATAGAGATAGAGATAGAGATAGAGATAGAGATAGAGATAGAGATAGAGATAGAGATAGAGATAGAGATAGAGATAGAGATAGAGATAGAGATAGAGATAGAGATAGAGATAGAGATAGAGATAGAGATAGAGATAGAGATAGAGATAGAGATAGAGATAGAGATAGAGATAGAGATAGAGATAGAGATAGAGATAGAGATAGAGATAGAGATAGAGATAGAGATAGAGATAGAGATAGAGATAGAGATAGAGATAGAGATAGAGATAGAGATAGAGATAGAGATAGAGATAGAGATAGAGATAGAGATAGAGATAGAGATAGAGATAGAGATAGAGATAGAGATAGAGATAGAGATAGAGATAGAGATAGAGATAGAGATAGAGATAGAGATAGAGATAGAGATAGAGATAGAGATAGAGATAGAGATAGAGATAGAGATAGAGATAGAGATAGAGATAGAGATAGAGATAGAGATAGAGATAGAGATAGAGATAGAGATAGAGATAGAGATAGAGATAGAGATAGAGATAGAGATAGAGATAGAGATAGAGATAGAGATAGAGATAGAGATAGAGATAGAGATAGAGATAGAGATAGAGATAGAGATAGAGATAGAGATAGAGATAGAGATAGAGATAGAGATAGAGATAGAGATAGAGATAGAGATAGAGATAGAGATAGAGATAGAGATAGAGATAGAGATAGAGATAGAGATAGAGATAGAGATAGAGATAGAGATAGAGATAGAGATAGAGATAGAGATAGAGATAGAGATAGAGATAGAGATAGAGATAGAGATAGAGATAGAGATAGAGATAGAGATAGAGATAGAGATAGAGATAGAGATAGAGATAGAGATAGAGATAGAGATAGAGATAGAGATAGAGATAGAGATAGAGATAGAGATAGAGATAGAGATAGAGATAGAGATAGAGATAGAGATAGAGATAGAGATAGAGATAGAGATAGAGATAGAGATAGAGATAGAGATAGAGATAGAGATAGAGATAGAGATAGAGATAGAGATAGAGATAGAGATAGAGATAGAGATAGAGATAGAGATAGAGATAGAGATAGAGATAGAGATAGAGATAGAGATAGAGATAGAGATAGAGATAGAGATAGAGATAGAGATAGAGATAGAGATAGAGATAGAGATAGAGATAGAGATAGAGATAGAGATAGAGATAGAGATAGAGATAGAGATAGAGATAGAGATAGAGATAGAGATAGAGATAGAGATAGAGATAGAGATAGAGATAGAGATAGAGATAGAGATAGAGATAGAGATAGAGATAGAGATAGAGATAGAGATAGAGATAGAGATAGAGATAGAGATAGAGATAGAGATAGAGATAGAGATAGAGATAGAGATAGAGATAGAGATAGAGATAGAGATAGAGATAGAGATAGAGATAGAGATAGAGATAGAGATAGAGATAGAGATAGAGATAGAGATAGAGATAGAGATAGAGATAGAGATAGAGATAGAGATAGAGATAGAGATAGAGATAGAGATAGAGATAGAGATAGAGATAGAGATAGAGATAGAGATAGAGATAGAGATAGAGATAGAGATAGAGATAGAGATAGAGATAGAGATAGAGATAGAGATAGAGATAGAGATAGAGATAGAGATAGAGATAGAGATAGAGATAGAGATAGAGATAGAGATAGAGATAGAGATAGAGATAGAGATAGAGATAGAGATAGAGATAGAGATAGAGATAGAGATAGAGATAGAGATAGAGATAGAGATAGAGATAGAGATAGAGATAGAGATAGAGATAGAGATAGAGATAGAGATAGAGATAGAGATAGAGATAGAGATAGAGATAGAGATAGAGATAGAGATAGAGATAGAGATAGAGATAGAGATAGAGATAGAGATAGAGATAGAGATAGAGATAGAGATAGAGATAGAGATAGAGATAGAGATAGAGATAGAGATAGAGATAGAGATAGAGATAGAGATAGAGATAGAGATAGAGATAGAGATAGAGATAGAGATAGAGATAGAGATAGAGATAGAGATAGAGATAGAGATAGAGATAGAGATAGAGATAGAGATAGAGATAGAGATAGAGATAGAGATAGAGATAGAGATAGAGATAGAGATAGAGATAGAGATAGAGATAGAGATAGAGATAGAGATAGAGATAGAGATAGAGATAGAGATAGAGATAGAGATAGAGATAGAGATAGAGATAGAGATAGAGATAGAGATAGAGATAGAGATAGAGATAGAGATAGAGATAGAGATAGAGATAGAGATAGAGATAGAGATAGAGATAGAGATAGAGATAGAGATAGAGATAGAGATAGAGATAGAGATAGAGATAGAGATAGAGATAGAGATAGAGATAGAGATAGAGATAGAGATAGAGATAGAGATAGAGATAGAGATAGAGATAGAGATAGAGATAGAGATAGAGATAGAGATAGAGATAGAGATAGAGATAGAGATAGAGATAGAGATAGAGATAGAGATAGAGATAGAGATAGAGATAGAGATAGAGATAGAGATAGAGATAGAGATAGAGATAGAGATAGAGATAGAGATAGAGATTTTTTTTTTTTTTTTTTTTTTTCTTGGAGGAGGTTTGGATAAAAAAATCTTGCATAAGACACCCATAGAGATAGAGATAGAGATAGAGATAGAGATAGAGATAGAGATAGAGATAGAGATAGAGATAGAGATAGAGATAGAGATAGAGATAGAGATAGAGATAGAGATAGAGATAGAGATAGAGATAGAGATAGAGATAGAGATAGAGATAGAGATAGAGATAGAGATAGAGATAGAGATAGAGATAGAGATAGAGATAGAGATAGAGATAGAGATAGAGATAGAGATAGAGATAGAGATAGAGATAGAGATAGAGATAGAGATAGAGATAGAGATAGAGATAGAGATAGAGATAGAGATAGAGATAGAGATAGAGATAGAGATAGAGATAGAGATAGAGATAGAGATAGAGATAGAGATAGAGATAGAGATAGAGATAGAGATAGAGATAGAGATAGAGATAGAGATAGAGATAGAGATAGAGATAGAGATAGAGATAGAGATAGAGATAGAGATAGAGATAGAGATAGAGATAGAGATAGAGATAGAGATAGAGATAGAGATAGAGATAGAGATAGAGATAGAGATAGAGATAGAGATAGAGATAGAGATAGAGATAGAGATAGAGATAGAGATAGAGATAGAGATAGAGATAGAGATAGAGATAGAGATAGAGATAGAGATAGAGATAGAGATAGAGATAGAGATAGAGATAGAGATAGAGATAGAGATAGAGATAGAGATAGAGATAGAGATAGAGATAGAGATAGAGATAGAGATAGAGATAGAGATAGAGATAGAGATAGAGATAGAGATAGAGATAGAGATAGAGATAGAGATAGAGATAGAGATAGAGATAGAGATAGAGATAGAGATAGAGATAGAGATAGAGATAGAGATAGAGATAGAGATAGAGATAGAGATAGAGATAGAGATAGAGATAGAGATAGAGATAGAGATAGAGATAGAGATAGAGATAGAGATAGAGATAGAGATAGAGATAGAGATAGAGATAGAGATAGAGATAGAGATAGAGATAGAGATAGAGATAGAGATAGAGATAGAGATAGAGATAGAGATAGAGATAGAGATAGAGATAGAGATAGAGATAGAGATAGAGATAGAGATAGAGATAGAGATAGAGATAGAGATAGAGATAGAGATAGAGATAGAGATAGAGATAGAGATAGAGATAGAGATAGAGATAGAGATAGAGATAGATATAGATAGAGATAGAGATAGAGATAGAGATAGAGATAGAGATAGAGATAGAGATAGAGATAGAGATAGAGATAGAGATAGAGATAGAGATAGAGATAGAGATAGAGATAGAGATAGAGATAGAGATAGAGATAGAGATAGAGATAGAGATAGAGATAGAGATAGAGATAGAGATAGAGATAGAGATAGAGATAGAGATAGAGATAGAGATAGAGATAGAGATAGAGATAGAGATAGAGATAGAGATAGAGATAGAGATAGAGATAGAGATAGAGATAGAGATAGAGATAGAGATAGAGATAGAGATAGAGATAGAGATAGAGATAGAGATAGAGATAGAGATAGAGATAGAGATAGAGATAGAGATAGAGATAGAGATAGAGATAGAGATAGAGATAGAGATAGAGATAGAGATAGAGATAGAGATAGAGATAGAGATAGAGATAGAGATAGAGATAGAGATAGAGATAGAGATAGAGATAGAGATAGAGATAGAGATAGAGATAGAGATAGAGATAGAGATAGAGATAGAGATAGAGATAGAGATAGAGATAGAGATAGAGATAGAGATAGAGATAGAGATAGAGATAGAGATAGAGATAGAGATAGAGATAGAGATAGAGATAGAGATAGAGATAGAGATAGAGATAGAGATAGAGATAGAGATAGAGATAGAGATAGAGATAGAGATAGAGATAGAGATAGAGATAGAGATAGAGATAGAGATAGAGATAGAGATAGAGATAGAGATAGAGATAGAGATAGAGATAGAGATAGAGATAGAGATAGAGATAGAGATAGAGATAGAGATAGAGATAGAGATAGAGATAGAGATAGAGATAGAGATAGAGATAGAGATAGAGATAGAGATAGAGATAGAGATAGAGATAGAGATAGAGATAGAGATAGAGATAGAGATAGAGATAGAGATAGAGATAGAGATAGAGATAGAGATAGAGATAGAGATAGAGATAGAGATAGAGATAGAG
Organism: Sussaba pulchella; assembly: GCA_963971145.1. NCBI lineage: Eukaryota > Metazoa > Arthropoda > Insecta > Hymenoptera > Ichneumonidae > Sussaba > Sussaba pulchella. The sequence continues at coordinate 41,566 of CAXAQZ010000274.1, forward strand.
ATAGAGATAGAGATAGAGATAGAGATAGAGATAGAGATAGAGATAGAGATAGAGATAGAGATAGAGATAGAGATAGAGATAGAGATAGAGATAGAGATAGAGATAGAGATAGAGATAGAGATAGAGATAGAGATAGAGATAGAGATAGAGATAGAGATAGAGATAGAGATAGAGATAGAGATAGAGATAGAGATAGAGATAGAGATAGAGATAGAGATAGAGATAGAGATAGAGATAGAGATAGAGATAGAGATAGAGATAGAGATAGAGATAGAGATAGAGATAGAGATAGAGATAGAGATAGAGATAGAGATAGAGATAGAGATAGAGATAGAGATAGAGATAGAGATAGAGATAGAGATAGAGATAGAGATAGAGATAGAGATAGAGATAGAGATAGAGATAGAGATAGAGATAGAGATAGAGATAGAGATAGAGATAGAGATAGAGATAGAGATAGAGATAGAGATAGAGATAGAGATAGAGATAGAGATAGAGATAGAGATAGAGATAGAGATAGAGATAGAGATAGAGATAGAGATAGAGATAGAGATAGAGATAGAGATAGAGATAGAGATAGAGATAGAGATAGAGATAGAGATAGAGATAGAGATAGAGATAGAGATAGAGATAGAGATAGAGATAGAGATAGAGATAGAGATAGAGATAGAGATAGAGATAGAGATAGAGATAGAGATAGAGATAGAGATAGAGATAGAGATAGAGATAGAGATAGAGATAGAGATAGAGATAGAGATAGAGATAGAGATAGAGATAGAGATAGAGATAGAGATAGAGATAGAGATAGAGATAGAGATAGAGATAGAGATAGAGATAGAGATAGAGATAGAGATAGAGATAGAGATAGAGATAGAGATAGAGATAGAGATAGAGATAGAGATAGAGATAGAGATAGAGATAGAGATAGAGATAGAGATAGAGATAGAGATAGAGATAGAGATAGAGATAGAGATAGAGATAGAGATAGAGATAGAGATAGAGATAGAGATAGAGATAGAGATAGAGATAGAGATAGAGATAGAGATAGAGATAGAGATAGAGATAGAGATAGAGATAGAGATAGAGATAGAGATAGAGATAGAGATAGAGATAGAGATAGAGATAGAGATAGAGATAGAGATAGAGATAGAGATAGAGATAGAGATAGAGATAGAGATAGAGATAGAGATAGAGATAGAGATAGAGATAGAGATAGAGATAGAGATAGAGATAGAGATAGAGATAGAGATAGAGATAGAGATAGAGATAGAGATAGAGATAGAGATAGAGATAGAGATAGAGATAGAGATAGAGATAGAGATAGAGATAGAGATAGAGATAGAGATAGAGATAGAGATAGAGATAGAGATAGAGATAGAGATAGAGATAGAGATAGAGATAGAGATAGAGATAGAGATAGAGATAGAGATAGAGATAGAGATAGAGATAGAGATAGAGATAGAGATAGAGATAGAGATAGAGATAGAGATAGAGATAGAGATAGAGATAGAGATAGAGATAGAGATAGAGATAGAGATAGAGATAGAGATAGAGATAGAGATAGAGATAGAGATAGAGATAGAGATAGAGATAGAGATAGAGATAGAGATAGAGATAGAGATAGAGATAGAGATAGAGATAGAGATAGAGATAGAGATAGAGATAGAGATAGAGATAGAGATAGAGATAGAGATAGAGATAGAGATAGAGATAGAGATAGAGATAGAGATAGAGATAGAGATAGAGATAGAGATAGAGATAGAGATAGAGATAGAGATAGAGATAGAGATAGAGATAGAGATAGAGATAGAGATAGAGATAGAGATAGAGATAGAGATAGAGATAGAGATAGAGATAGAGATAGAGATAGAGATAGAGATAGAGATAGAGATAGAGATAGAGATAGAGATAGAGATAGAGATAGAGATAGAGATAGAGATAGAGATAGAGATAGAGATAGAGATAGAGATAGAGATAGAGATAGAGATAGAGATAGAGATAGAGATAGAGATAGAGATAGAGATAGAGATAGAGATAGAGATAGAGATAGAGATAGAGATAGAGATAGAGATAGAGATAGAGATAGAGATAGAGATAGAGATAGAGATAGAGATAGAGATAGAGATAGAGATAGAGATAGAGATAGAGATAGAGATAGAGATAGAGATAGAGATAGAGATAGAGATAGAGATAGAGATAGAGATAGAGATAGAGATAGAGATAGAGATAGAGATAGAGATAGAGATAGAGATAGAGATAGAGATAGAGATAGAGATAGAGATAGAGATAGAGATAGAGATAGAGATAGAGATAGAGATAGAGATAGAGATAGAGATAGAGATAGAGATAGAGATAGAGATAGAGATAGAGATAGAGATAGAGATAGAGATAGAGATAGAGATAGAGATAGAGATAGAGATAGAGATAGAGATAGAGATAGAGATAGAGATAGAGATAGAGATAGAGATAGAGATAGAGATAGAGATAGAGATAGAGATAGAGATAGAGATAGAGATAGAGATAGAGATAGAGATAGAGATAGAGATAGAGATAGAGATAGAGATAGAGATAGAGATAGAGATAGAGATAGAGATAGAGATAGAGATAGAGATAGAGATAGAGATAGAGATAGAGATAGAGATAGAGATAGAGATAGAGATAGAGATAGAGATAGAGATAGAGATAGAGATAGAGATAGAGATAGAGATAGAGATAGAGATAGAGATAGAGATAGAGATAGAGATAGAGATAGAGATAGAGATAGAGATAGAGATAGAGATAGAGATAGAGATAGAGATAGAGATAGAGATAGAGATAGAGATAGAGATAGAGATAGAGATAGAGATAGAGATAGAGATAGAGATAGAGATAGAGATAGAGATAGAGATAGAGATAGAGATAGAGATAGAGATAGAGATAGAGATAGAGATAGAGATAGAGATAGAGATAGAGATAGAGATAGAGATAGAGATAGAGATAGAGATAGAGATAGAGATAGAGATAGAGATAGAGATAGAGATAGAGATAGAGATAGAGATAGAGATAGAGATAGAGATAGAGATAGAGATAGAGATAGAGATAGAGATAGAGATAGAGATAGAGATAGAGATAGAGATAGAGATAGAGATAGAGATAGAGATAGAGATAGAGATAGAGATAGAGATAGAGATAGAGATAGAGATAGAGATAGAGATAGAGATAGAGATAGAGATAGAGATAGAGATAGAGATAGAGATAGAGATAGAGATAGAGATAGAGATAGAGATAGAGATAGAGATAGAGATAGAGATAGAGATAGAGATAGAGATAGAGATAGAGATAGAGATAGAGATAGAGATAGAGATAGAGATAGAGATAGAGATAGAGATAGAGATAGAGATAGAGATAGAGATAGAGATAGAGATAGAGATAGAGATAGAGATAGAGATAGAGATAGAGATAGAGATAGAGATAGAGATAGAGATAGAGATAGAGATAGAGATAGAGATAGAGATAGAGATAGAGATAGAGATAGAGATAGAGATAGAGATAGAGATAGAGATAGAGATAGAGATAGAGATAGAGATAGAGATAGAGATAGAGATAGAGATAGAGATAGAGATAGAGATAGAGATAGAGATAGAGATAGAGATAGAGATAGAGATAGAGATAGAGATAGAGATAGAGATAGAGATAGAGATAGAGATAGAGATAGAGATAGAGATAGAGATAGAGATAGAGATAGAGCTAGAGATAGAGATAGAGATAGAGATAGAGATAGAGATAGAGATAGAGATAGAGATAGAGATAGAGATAGAGATAGAGATAGAGATAGAGATAGAGATAGAGATAGAGATAGAGATAGAGATAGAGATAGAGATAGAGATAGAGATAGAGATAGAGATAGAGATAGAGATAGAGATAGAGATAGAGATAGAGATAGAGATAGAGATAGAGATAGAGATAGAGATAGAGATAGAGATAGAGATAGAGATAGAGATAGAGATAGAGATAGAGATAGAGATAGAGATAGAGATAGAGATAGAGATAGAGATAGAGATAGAGATAGAGATAGAGATAGAGATAGAGATAGAGATAGAGATAGAGATAGAGATAGAGATAGAGATAGAGATAGAGATAGAGATAGAGATAGAGATAGAGATAGAGATAGAGATAGAGATAGAGATAGAGATAGAGATAGAGATAGAGATAGAGATAGAGATAGAGATAGAGATAGAGATAGAGATAGAGATAGAGATAGAGATAGAGATAGAGATAGAGATAGAGATAGAGATAGAGATAGAGATAGAGATAGAGATAGAGATAGAGATAGAGATAGAGATAGAGATAGAGATAGAGATAGAGATAGAGATAGAGATAGAGATAGAGATAGAGATAGAGATAGAGATAGAGATAGAGATAGAGATAGAGATAGAGATAGAGATAGAGAAAGAGATAGAGATAGAGATAGAGATAGAGATAGAGATAGAGATAGAGATAGAGATAGAGATAGAGATAGAGATAGAGATAGAGATAGAGATAGAGATAGAGATAGAGATAGAGATAGAGATAGAGATAGAGATAGAGATAGAGATAGAGATAGAGATAGAGATAGAGATAGAGATAGAGATAGAGATAGAGATAGAGATAGAGATAGAGATAGAGATAGAGATAGAGATAGAGATAGAGATAGAGATAGAGATAGAGATAGAGATAGAGATAGAGATAGAGATAGAGATAGAGATAGAGATAGAGATAGAGATAGAGATAGAGATAGAGATAGAGATAGAGATAGAGATAGAGATAGAGATAGAGATAGAGATAGAGATAGAGATAGAGATAGAGATAGAGATAGAGATAGAGATAGAGATAGAGATAGAGATAGAGATAGAGATGGAGATAAGAGATAGAGATAGAGATAGAGATAGAGATAGAGATAGAGATAGAGATAGAGATAGAGATAGAGATAGAGATAGAGATAGAGATAGAGATAGAGATAGAGATAGAGATAGGGATAGAGATAGAGATAGAGATAGAGATAGAGATAGAGATAGAGATAGAGATAGAGATAGAGATAGAGATAGAGATAGAGATAGAGATAGAGATAGAGATAGAGATAGAGATAGAGATAGAGATAGAGATAGAGATAGAGATAGAGATAGAGATAGAGATAGAGATAGAGATAGAGATAGAGATAGAGATAGAGATAGAGATAGAGATAGAGATAGAGATAGAGATAGAGATAGAGATAGAGATAGAGATAGAGATAGAGATAGAGATAGAGATAGAGATAGAGATAGAGATAGAGATAGAGATAGAGATAGAGATAGAGATAGAGATAGAGATAGAGATAGAGATAGAGATAGAGATAGAGATAGAGATAGAGATAGAGATAGAGATAGAGATAGAGATAGAGATAGAGATAGAGATAGAGATAGAGATAGAGATAGAGATAGAGATAGAGATAGAGATAGAGATAGAGATAGAGATAGAGATAGAGATAGAGATAGAGATAGAGATAGAGATAGAGATAGAGATAGAGATAGAGATAGAGATAGAGATAGAGATAGAGATAGAGATAGAGATAGAGATAGAGATAGAGATAGAGATAGAGATAGAGATAGAGATAGAGATAGAGATAGAGATAGAGATAGAGATAGAGATAGAGATAGAGATAGAGATAGAGATAGAGATAGAGATAGAGATAGAGATAGAGATAGAGATAGAGATAGAGATAGAGATAGAGATAGAGATAGAGATAGAGATAGAGATAGAGATAGAGATAGAGATAGAGATAGAGATAGAGATAGAGATAGAGATAGAGATAGAGATAGAGATAGAGATGGAGATAGAGATAGGAGATAGAGATAGAGATAGAGATAGAGATAGAGATAGAGATAGAGATAGAGATAGAGATAGAGATAGAGATAGAGATAGAGATAGAGATAGAGATAGAGATAGAGATAGAGATAGAGATAGAGATAGAGATAGAGATAGAGATAGAGATAGAGATAGAGATAGAGATAGAGATAGAGATAGAGATAGAGATAGAGATAGAGATAGAGATAGAGATAGAGATAGAGATAGAGATAGAGATAGAGATAGAGATAGAGATAGAGATAGAGATAGAGATAGAGATAGAGATAGAGATAGAGATAGAGATAGAGATAGAGATAGAGATAGAGATAGAGATAGAGATAGAGATAGAGATAGAGATAGAGATAGAGATAGAGATAGAGATAGAGATAGAGATAGAGATAGAGATAGAGATAGAGATAGAGATAGAGATAGAGATAGAGATAGAGATAGAGATAGAGATAGAGATAGAGATAGAGATAGAGATAGAGATAGAGATAGAGATAGAGATAGAGATAGAGATAGAGATAGAGATAGAGATAGAGATAGAGATAGAGATAGAGATAGAGATAGAGATAGAGATAGAGATAGAGATAGAGATAGAGATAGAGATAGAGATAGAGATAGAGATAGAGATAGAGATAGAGATAGAGATAGAGATAGAGATAGAGATAGAGATAGAGATAGAGATAGAGATAGAGATAGAGATAGAGATAGAGATAGAGATAGAGATAGAGATAGAGATAGAGATAGAGATAGAGATAGAGATAGAGATAGAGATAGAGATAGAGATAGAGATAGAGATAGAGATAGAGATAGAGATAGAGATAGAGATAGAGATAGAGATAGAGATAGAGATAGAGATAGAGATAGAGATAGAGATAGAGATAGAGATAGAGATAGAGATAGAGATAGAGATAGAGATAGAGATAGAGATAGAGATAGAGATAGAGATAGAGATAGAGATAGAGATAGAGATAGAGATAGAGATAGAGATAGAGATAGAGATAGAGATAGAGATAGAGATAGAGATAGAGATAGAGATAGAGATAGAGATAGAGATAGAGATAGAGATAGAGATAGAGATAGAGATAGAGATAGAGATAGAGATAGAGATAGAGATAGAGATAGAGATAGAGATAGAGATAGAGATAGAGATAGAGATAGAGATAGAGATAGAGATAGAGATAGAGATAGAGATAGAGATAGAGATAGAGATAGAGATAGAGATAGAGATAGAGATAGAGATAGAGATAGAGATAGAGATAGAGATAGAGATAGAGATAGAGATAGAGATAGAGATAGAGATAGAGATAGAGATAGAGATAGAGATAGAGATAGAGATAGAGATAGAGATAGAGATAGAGATAGAGATAGAGATAGAGATAGAGATAGAGATAGAGATAGAGATAGAGATAGAGATAGAGATAGAGATAGAGATAGAGATAGAGATAGAGATAGAGATAGAGATAGAGATAGAGATAGAGATAGAGATAGAGATAGAGATAGAGATAGAGATAGAGATAGAGATAGAGATAGAGATAGAGATAGAGATAGAGATAGAGATAGAGATAGAGATAGAGATAGAGATAGAGATAGAGATAGAGATAGAGATAGAGATAGAGATAGAGATAGAGATAGAGATAGAGATAGAGATAGAGATAGAGATAGAGATAGAGATAGAGATAGAGATAGAGATAGAGATAGAGATAGAGATAGAGATAGAGATAGAGATAGAGATAGAGATAGAGATAGAGATAGAGATAGAGATAGAGATAGAGATAGAGATAGAGATAGAGATAGAGATAGAGATAGAGATAGAGATAGAGATAGAGATAGAGATAGAGATAGAGATAGAGATAGAGATAGAGATAGAGATAGAGATAGAGATAGAGATAGAGATAGAGATAGAGATAGAGATAGAGATAGAGATAGAGATAGAGATAGAGATAGAGATAGAGATAGAGATAGAGATAGAGATAGAGATAGAGATAGAGATAGAGATAGAGATAGAGATAGAGATAGAGATAGAGATAGAGATAGAGATAGAGATAGAGATAGAGATAGAGATAGAGATAGAGATAGAGATAGAGATAGAGATAGAGATAGAGATAGAGATAGAGATAGAGATAGAGATAGAGATAGAGATAGAGATAGAGATAGAGATAGAGATAGAGATAGAGATAGAGATAGAGATAGAGATAGAGATAGAGATAGAGATAGAGATAGAGATAGAGATAGAGATAGAGATAGAGATAGAGATAGAGATAGAGATAGAGATAGAGATAGAGATAGAGATAGAGATAGAGATAGAGATAGAGATAGAGATAGAGATAGAGATAGAGATAGAGATAGAGATAGAGATAGAGATAGAGATAGAGATAGAGATAGAGATAGAGATAGAGATAGAGATAGAGATAGAGATAGAGATAGAGATAGAGATAGAGATAGAGATAGAGATAGAGATAGAGATAGAGATAGAGATAGAGATAGAGATAGAGATAGAGATAGAGATAGAGATAGAGATAGAGATAGAGATAGAGATAGAGATAGAGATAGAGATAGAGATAGAGATAGAGATAGAGATAGAGATAGAGATAGAGATAGAGATAGAGATAGAGATAGAGATAGAGATAGAGATAGAGATAGAGATAGAGATAGAGATAGAGATAGAGATAGAGATAGAGATAGAGATAGAGATAGAGATAGAGATAGAGATAGAGATAGAGATAGAGATAGAGATAGAGATAGAGATAGAGATAGAGATAGAGATAGAGATAGAGATAGAGATAGAGATAGAGATAGAGATAGAGATAGAGATAGAGATAGAGATAGAGATAGAGATAGAGATAGAGATAGAGATAGAGATAGAGATAGAGATAGAGATAGAGATAGAGATAGAGATAGAGATAGAGATAGAGATAGAGATAGAGATAGAGATAGAGATAGAGATAGAGATAGAGATAGAGATAGAGATAGAGATAGAGATAGAGATAGAGATAGAGATAGAGATAGAGATAGAGATAGAGATAGAGATAGAGATAGAGATAGAGATAGAGATAGAGATAGAGATAGAGATAGAGATAGAGATAGAGATAGAGATAGAGATAGAGATAGAGATAGAGATAGAGATAGAGATAGAGATAGAGATAGAGATAGAGATAGAGATAGAGATAGAGATAGAGATAGAGATAGAGATAGAGATAGAGATAGAGATAGAGATAGAGATAGAGATAGAGATAGAGATAGAGATAGAGATAGAGATAGAGATAGAGATAGAGATAGAGATAGAGATAGAGATAGAGATAGAGATAGAGATAGAGATAGAGATAGAGATAGAGATAGAGATAGAGATAGAGATAGAGATAGAGATAGAGATAGAGATAGAGATAGAGATAGAGATAGAGATAGAGATAGAGATAGAGATAGAGATAGAGATAGAGATAGAGATAGAGATAGAGATAGAGATAGAGATAGAGATAGAGATAGAGATAGAGATAGAGATAGAGATAGAGATAGAGATAGAGATAGAGATAGAGATAGAGATAGAGATAGAGATAGAGATAGAGATAGAGATAGAGATAGAGATAGAGATAGAGATAGAGATAGAGATAGAGATAGAGATAGAGATAGAGATAGAGATAGAGATAGAGATAGAGATAGAGATAGAGATAGAGATAGAGATAGAGATAGAGATAGAGATAGAGATAGAGATAGAGATAGAGATAGAGATAGAGATAGAGATAGAGATAGAGATAGAGATAGAGATAGAGATAGAGATAGAGATAGAGATAGAGATAGAGATAGAGATAGAGATAGAGATAGAGATAGAGATAGAGATAGAGATAGAGATAGAGATAGAGATAGAGATAGAGATAGAGATAGAGATAGAGATAGAGATAGAGATAGAGATAGAGATAGAGATAGAGATAGAGATAGAGATAGAGATAGAGATAGAGATAGAGATAGAGATAGAGATAGAGATAGAGATAGAGATAGAGATAGAGATAGAGATAGAGATAGAGATAGAGATAGAGATAGAGATAGAGATAGAGATAGAGATAGAGATAGAGATAGAGATAGAGATAGAGATAGAGATAGAGATAGAGATAGAGATAGAGATAGAGATAGAGATAGAGATAGAGATAGAGATAGAGATAGAGATAGAGATAGAGATAGAGATAGAGATAGAGATAGAGATAGAGATAGAGATAGAGATAGAGATAGAGATAGAGATAGAGATAGAGATAGAGATAGAGATAGAGATAGAGATAGAGATAGAGATAGAGATAGAGATAGAGATAGAGATAGAGATAGAGATAGAGATAGAGATAGAGATAGAGATAGAGATAGAGATAGAGATAGAGATAGAGATAGAGATAGAGATAGAGATAGAGATAGAGATAGAGATAGAGATAGAGATAGAGATAGAGATAGAGATAGAGATAGAGATAGAGATAGAGATAGAGATAGAGATAGAGATAGAGATAGAGATAGAGATAGAGATAGAGATAGAGATAGAGATAGAGATAGAGATAGAGATAGAGATAGAGATAGAGATAGAGATAGAGATAGAGATAGAGATAGAGATAGAGATAGAGATAGAGATAGAGATAGAGATAGAGATAGAGATAGAGATAGAGATAGAGATAGAGATAGAGATAGAGATAGAGATAGAGATAGAGATGAGATAGAGATAGAGATAGAGAGATAGAGATAGAGATAGAGATAGAGATAGAGATAGAGATAGAGATAGAGATAGAGATAGAGATAGAGATAGAGATAGAGATAGAGATAGAGATAGAGATAGAGATAGAGATAGAGATAGAGATAGAGATAGAGATAGAGATAGAGATAGAGATAGAGATAGAGATAGAGATAGAGATAGAGATAGAGATAGAGATAGAGAGATAGAGATAGAGATAGAGATAGAGATAGAGATAGAGATAGAGATAGAGATAGAGATAGAGATAGAGATAGAGATAGAGATAGAGATAGAGATAGAGATAGAGATAGAGATAGAGATAGAGATAGAGATAGAGATAGAGATAGAGATAGAGATAGAGATAGAGATAGAGATAGAGATAGAGATAGAGATAGAGATAGAGATAGAGATAGAGATAGAGATAGAGATAGAGATAGAGATAGAGATAGAGATAGAGATAGAGTAGAGATAGAGATAGAGATAGAGATAGAGATAGAGATAGAGATAGAGATAGAGATAGAGATAGAGATAGAGATAGAGATAGAGATAGAGATAGATATAGAGATAGAGATAGAGATAGAGATAGAGATAGAGATAGAGATGAATATAGAGATATAAATAGAGATAGAGATAAGAGATAGTGATAGAGATAGAGAGATAGAGATAGAGATAGAGATAGAGATAGAGATAGAGATAGAGATAGAGATAGAGATAGAGATAGAGATAGAGATAGAGATAGAGATAGAGATAGAGATAGAGATAGAGATAGAGATAGAGATAGAGATAGAGATAGAGATAGAGATAGAGATAGAGATAGAGATAGAGATAGAGATAGAGATAGAGATAGAGATAGTGATAGAGATAGAGATAGAGATAGAGATAGAGATAGAGATAGAGATAGAGATAGAGATAGAGATAGAGATAGAGATAGAGATAGAGATAGAGATAGAGATAGAGATAGAGATAGAGATAGAGATAGAGATAGAGATAGAGATAGAGATAGAGATAGAGATAGAGATAGAGATAGAGATAGAGATAGAGATAGAGATAGAGATAGAGATAGAGATAGAGATAGAGATAGAGATAGAGATAGAGATAGAGATAGAGATAGAGATAGAGATAGAGATAGAGATAGAGATAGAGATAGAGATAGAGATAGAGATAGAGATAGAGATAGAGATAGAGATAGAGATAGAGGATAGAGATAGAGATAGAGATAGAGATAGAGATAGAGATAGAAATAGAGATAGCGATAGCGATAGAGATGGAGATAGAGATAGATATAGAGATAGAGATAGAGATAGAGATAGAGATAGAGATAGAGATAGAGATAGAGATAGAGAGAGAGATAGAAATAGAAATAGAGATAGAGATAGAGATAGAGATAGAGATAGAGATAGAGATAGAGATAGAGATAGAGATAGAGATAGAGATAGAGATAGAGATAGAGATAGAGATAAGATAGAGATAGAGATATAGATAGAGATAGAGATATAGATAGAGATAGAGATAGAGATAGAGATAGAGATAGAGATAGAGATAGAGATAGAGATAGAGATAGAGATAGAGATAGAGATAGAGATAGAGATAGAGATAGAGATAGAGATAGAGATAGAGATAGAGATAGAGATAGAGATAGAGATAGAGATAGAGATAGAGATAGAGATAGAGATAGAGATAGAGATAGAGATAGAGATAGAGATAGAGATAGAGATAGAGATAGAGATAGAGATAGAGATAGAGATAGAGATAGAGATTAGAGATAGAGATAGAGATAGAGATAGAGATAGAGATAGAGATAGAGATAGAGATAGAGATAGAGATAGAGATAGAGATAGAGATAGAGATAGAGATAGAGATAGAGATAGAGATAGAGATAGAGATAGAGATAGAGATAGAGATAGAGATAGAGATAGAGATAGAGATAGAGATAGAGATAGAGATAGAGATAGAGATAGAGATAGAGATAGAGATAGAGATAGAGATAGAGATAGAGATAGAGATAGAGATAGAGATAGAGATAGAGATAGAGATAGAGATAGAGATAGAGATAGAGATAGAGATAGAGATAGAGATAGAGATAGAGATAGAGATAAGATAGAGATAGAGATAGAGATAGAGATAGAGATAGAGATAGAGATAAGATAGAGATAGAGATAGAAGTAGAGATAGAGATAGAGATAGAGATAGAGATAGAGATATAGATAGAGATAGAGATAGAGATAGAGATAGAGATAGAGATAGAGATAGAGATAGAGATAGAGTAGAGATAGAGATAGAGATAGAGATAGAGATAGAGATAGAGATAGAGATAGAGATAGAGATAGAGATAGAGATAGAGATAGAGATAGAGATAGAGATAGAGATAGAGATAGAGATAGAGATAGAGATAGAGATAGAGATTAGAGATAGAGATAGAGATAGAGATAGAGATAGAGATAGAGATAGAGATAGAGATAGAGATAGAGATAGAGATAGAGATAGAGATAGAGATAGAGATAGAGATAGAGATAGAGATAGAGATAGAGATAGAGATAGAGATAGAGATAGAGATAGAGATAGAGATAGAGATAGAGATAGAGATAGAGATAGAGATAGAGATAGAGATAGAGATAGAGATAGAGATAGAGATAGAGATAGAGATAGAGATAGAGATAGAGATAGAGATAGAGATAGAGATAGAGATAGAGATAGAGATAGAGATAGAGATAGAGATAGAGATAGAGATAGAGATAGAGATAGAGATAGAGATAGAGATAGAGATAGAGATAGAGATAGAGATAGAGATAGAGATAGAGATAGAGATAGAGATAGAGATAGAGATAGAGATAGAGATAGAGATAGAGATAGAGATAGAGATAGAGATAGAGATAGAGATAGAGATAGAGATAGAGATAGAGATAGAGATAGAGATAGAGATAGAGATAGAGATAGAGATAGAGATAGAGATAGAGATAGAGATAGAGATAGAGATAGAGATAGAGATAGAGATAGAGATAGAGATAGAGATAGAGATAGAGATAGAGATAGAGATAGAGATAGAGATAGAGATAGAGATAGAGATAGAGATAGAGATAGAGATAGAGATAGAGATAGAGATAGAGATAGAGATAGAGATAGAGATAGAGATAGAGATAGAGATAGAGATAGAGATAGAGATAGAGATAGAGATAGAGATAGAGATAGAGATAAAGATAGAGATAGAGATAGAAATAGAGATAGAGATAGAGATAGAGATAGAGATAGAGATAGAGATAGAGATAGAGATAGAGATAGAGATAGAGATAGATGGAGATAGAGATAGAGATAGAGATAGAGATAGAGATAGAGATAGAAATGTAGATAGGGATAGAGCTCTAGATAGAGACAGAGATAGAGATAAAGATAAAGATAAAGATAGAGATAGAGATAGAGATAGAGATAGAGATAGAGATAGAGATAAAGATAAAGATAAAGATAGAGATAGAGATAGAGATAGAGATAGAGATAGAGATAGAGATAGAGATAGAGATAGAGATAGAGATAGAGATAGAGATAGAGATAGAGATAGAGATAGAGATAGAGATAGAGATAGGAGATAGAGATAGAGATAGAGATAAGATGGAGATAGAGATAGAGATAGAGATAAGATAGAGATAGAGATAGAGATAGAGATAGAGATAGAGATAGAGATAGAGATAGAGATAGAGATAGAGATAGAGATAGAGATAGAGATAGAGATAGAGATAGAGATAGAGATAGAGATAGAGATAGAGATAGAGAAAGAGATCAAGATAAAGATAAAGATAGAGATATAGATATAGATAGAGATAGAGATAGAGAAAGAGATAGAGATAGAGATAGAGATAGAGATAGAGATAGAGATAGAGATAGAGATAGAGATAGACGATAGAGATAGAAGATAGAGATAGAGATAGAGATAGAGATAGAGATAGAGATAGAGATAGAGATAGAGATAGAGATAGAGATAGAGATAGAGATAGAGATAGAGATAGAGATAGAGATAGAGATAGAGATAGAGATAGAGATAGAGATAGAGATAGAGATAGAGATAGAGATAGAGATAGAGATAGAGATAGAGATAGGAGATAGAGATAGAGATAGAGATAGAGATAGAGATAGAGATAGAGATAGAGATAGAGATAGAGATAGAGATAGAGATAGAGATAGAGATAGAGATAGAGATAGAGATAGAGATAGAGATAGAGATAGAGATAGAGATAGAGATAGAGATAGAGATAGAGATAGAGATAGAGATAGAGATAGAGATAGAGATAGAGATAGAGATAGAGATAGAGATAGAGATAGAGATAGAGATAGAGATAGAGATAGAGATAGAGATAGAGATAGAGATAGAGATAGAGATAGAGATAGAGATAGAGATAGAGATAGGATAGAGATAGAGATAGAGATAGAGATAGAGATAGAGATAGAGATAGAAGATAGAGATAGAGATAGAGATAAAGATAGAGATAGAGATAGAGATAGAGATAGAAGATAGAGATAGAGATAGAGATAGAGATAGAGATAGAGATAGAGATAGAGATAGAGATAGAGATAGAGATAGAGATAGAGATAGAGATAGAGATAGAGATAGAGATAGAGATAGAGATAGAGATAGAGATAGAGATAGAGATAGAGATAGAGATAGAGATAGAGATAGAGATAGAGATAGAGATAGAGATAGAGATAGAGATAGAGATAGAGATAGAGATAGAGATAGAGATAGAGATAGAGATAGAGATAGAGATAGAGATAGAGATAGAGATAGAGATAGAGATAGAGATAGAGATAGAGATAGAGATAGAGATAGAGATAGAGATAGAGATAGAGATAGAGATAGAGATAGAGATAGAGATAGAGATAGAGATAGAGATAGAGATAGAGATAGAGATAGAGATAGAGATAGAGATAGAGATAGAGATAGAGATAGAGATAGAGATAGAGATAGAGATAGAGATAGAGATAGAGATAGAGATAGAGATAGAGATAGAGATAGAGATAGAGATAGAGATAGAGATAGAGTAGAGATAGAGATAGAGATAGAGATAGAGATAGAGATAGAGATAGAGATAGAGATAGAGATAGAGATAGAGATAGAGATAGAGATAGAGATAGAGATAGAGATAGAGATAGAGATAGAGATAGAGATAGGATAGAGTAGATAGAGATAGAGATAGAGATAGAGATAGAGATAGAGATAGAGATGAATATAGAGATATACATAGAGATAGAGATAGAGATAGAGATAGAGATAGAGATAGAGATAGAGATAGAGATAGAGATAGGAGATAGAGATAGAGATAGGGATAGAGATAGAGATAGAGATAGAGATAGAGATAGAGATAGAGATAGAGATAGAGATAGAGATAGAAATAGAAATAGAAATAGAGATAGAGATAGAGATAGAGATAGAGATAGGGATAAAGATAGAGATAGAGATAGAGATAGAGATAGAGATAGAGATAGAGATAGAGATAGAGATAGAGATGAAGATAGAGATAGAGATAGAGATAGAGATAGAGACAGAGATAGAGATAGAGATAGAGATAGAGATAGAGATAGAGATAGAGATAGAGATAGAGATAGAGATAGAGATAGAGATAGAGATAGAGATAGAGATAGAGATAGAGATAGAGATAGAGATAGAGATAGAGATAGAGATAGAGATAGAGATAGAGATAGAGATAGAGATAGAGATAGAGATAGAGATAGAGATAGAGATAGAGATAGAGATAGAGATAGAGAGATAGAGATAGAGATAGAGATAGAGATAGAGATAGAGATAGAGATAGAGATAGAGATAGAGATAGAGATAGAGATAGAGATAGAGATAGAGATAGAGATAGAGATAGAGATAGAGATAGAGATAGAGATAGAGATAGAGATAGAGATAGAGATAGAGATAGAGATTAGAGATAGAGATAGAGATAGAGATAGAGATAGAGATAGAGATAGAGATAGAGATAGAGATAGAGATAGAGATAGAGATAGAGATAGAGATAGAGATAGAGATAGAGATAGAGATAGAGATAGAGATAGAGATAGAGATAGAGATAGAGATAGAGATAGAGATAGATATAGAGATAGAGATAGAGATAGAGATAGAGATAGAGATAGAGATGAATTAGAGATATAAGATAGAGATAGAGATAGAGATAGTGATAGAGATAGAGATAGAAGATAGAGATAGAGATAGAGATAGAGATAGAGATGAGATAGAGATAGAGATAGAGATAGAGATAGAGATAGAGATAGAGATAGAGATAGAGATAGAGATAGAGATAGAGATAGAGATAGAGATAGAGATTGAGATAGAGATAGAGATAGAGATAGAGATAGAGATAGAGATAGAGATAGAGATAGAGATAGATAGATAGAGATAGAGATAGAGATAGAGATAGAGATAGAGATAGAGATAGAGATAGAGATAGAGATAGAGATAGAGATAGAGATAGAGATAGAGATAGAGATAGAGATAGAGATAGAGATAGAGATAGAGATAGAGATAGAGATAGAGTAGAGATAGAGATAGAGATAGAGATAGAGATAGAGATAGAGATAGAGATAGAGATAGAGATAGAGATAGAGATAGAGATAGAGATAGAGATAGAGATAGAGATAGAGATAGAGATAGAGATAGAGATAGAGATAGAGATAGAGATAGAGATAGAGATAGAGATAGATAGAGATAGAGATAGAGATAGAGATAGAGATAGAGATAGAGATAGAGATAGAGATAGAGATAGAAATAGAGATAGAGATAGCGATAGAGATGAGATAGAGATAGAGATAGAGATAGAGATAGAGATAGAGATAGAGATAGAGATAGAGATAGAGATAGAGATAGAGATAGAGATAGAGATAGAGATAGAGATAGAGATAGAGATAGAGATAGAGATAGAGATAGAGATAGAGATAGAGATCAGAGATAGAGATAGAGATAGAGATAGAGATAGAGATAGAGATAGAGATAGATAGAGATAGAGATAGAGATAGAGATAGAGATAGATAGAGATAGAGATAGAGATAGAGTAGAGATAGAGATAGAGATAGAGATAGAGATAGAGATAGAGATAGAGAGATAGAGATAGAGATAGAGATAGAGATAGAGATAGAGATAGAGATAGAGTAGAGATAGAGATAGAGATAGAGATAGAGATAGAGATTGAGATAGAGATAGAGATAGAGATAGAGATAGAGATAGAGATAGAGATAGAGATAGAGATAGAGATAGATAGAGATAGAGATAGAGATAGAGATAGATAGAGATAGAGATAGAGATAGAGATAGAGATAGAGATAGAGATAGAGATAGAGATAGAGATAGAGATAGAGATAGAGATAGAGATAGAGATAGAGATAGATAGAGATAGAGATAGAGATAGAGATAGAGATAGAGATAGAGATAGAGATAGAGATAGAGTAGAGATAGAGATAGAGATAGAGTAGAGATAGAGATAGAGATAGAGATAGAGATAGAGATAGAGATAGAGATAGAGATAGAGATAGAGATAGAGATAGAGATAGAGATAGAGATAGAGATTAGAGATAGAGATAGAGATAGAGATAGAGATAGAGATAGATAGAGATGAGATAGAGATAGAGATAGAGATAGAGATAGAGATAGAGATAGAGATAGATAGAGATAGAGATAGAGATAGAGATAGAGATAGAGATAGATAGAGATAGAGATAGAGATAGAGATAGAGATAGAGATAGAGATAGAGATAGAGATAGAGATAGAGATAGAGATAGAGAAGAGATAGAGATAGAGATAGAGATAGAGATAGAGATAGGAGAGATAGAGATAGAGATAGAGATAGAGATAGAGATAGAGATAGAGATAGAGATAGAGATAGAGATAGAGATAGAGATAGAGATAGAGATAGAGATAGAGATAGAGAGATAGAGATAGAGATAGAGATAGAGATAGAGATAGAGATAGAGATAGAGATAGAGATAGAGATAGAGATAGAGAGATAGAGATAGAGATAGAGATAGAGATAGAGATAGAGATAGAGATAGAGATAGAGATAGAGATAGAGATAGAGATAGAGATAGAGATAGAGATAGAGATAGAGATAGAGATAGAGATAGAGATAGAGATAGAGATAGAGATAGAGATAGAGATAGAGATAGAGATAGAGATAGAGATAGAGATAGAGATAGAGATAGAGATAGAGATAGAGATAGAGATAGAGATAGAGATAGAGATAGAGATAGAGATAGAGATAGAGATAGAGATAGAGATAGAGATAGAGATAGAGATAGAGATAGAGATAGAGATAGAGATAGAGATAGAGATAGAGATAGAGATAGAGATAGAGATAGAGATAGAGATAGAGATAGAGATAGAGATAGAGAGATAGAGATAGAGATAGAGATAGAGATAGAGATAGAGATAGAGATAGAGATAGAGATAGAGATAGAGATAGAGATAGAGATAGAGATAGAGATAGAGATAGAGATAGAGATAGAGATAGAGATAGAGATAGAGATAGAGATAGAGATAGAGATAGAGATAGAGATAGAGATAGAGATAGAGATAGAGATAGAGATAGAGATAGAGATAGAGATAGAGTAGAGATAGAGATAGAGATAGAGATAGAGATAGAGATAGAGATAGAGATAGAGATAGAGATAGAGATAGAGATAGAGATAGAGATAGAGATAGAGATAGAGATAGAGATAGAGATAGAGATAGAGATAGAGATAGAGATAGAGATAGAGATAGAGATAGAGATAGAGATAGAGATAGAGATAGAGATAGAGATAGAGATAGAGATGAGATAGAGATAGAGAGATAGAGATAGAGATAGAGATAGAGATAGAGATAGAGATAGAGATAGAGATAGAGATAGAGATAGAGATAGAGATAGATAAGATTAGAGATAGAGATAGAGATAGAGATAGAGATAGAGATAGAGATAGAGATAGAGATAGAGATAGAGATAGAGATAGAGATAGAGATAGAGATAGAGATAGAGATAGAGATAGAGATAGAGATAGAGATAGAGATAGAGATAGAGATAGAGATAGAGATAGAGATAGAGATAGAGATAGAGATAGAGATAGAGATAGAGATAGAGATAGAGATAGAGATAGAGATAGGATAGAGATAGAGATAGAGATAGAGATAGAGATAGAGTAGAGATAGAGATAGAGATAGAGATAGAGATAGAGATAGAGATAGAGATAGAGATAGATAGAGATAGAGATAGAGATAGAGATAGAGATAGAGATAGAGATAGAGATGAGATAGAGATAGAGATAGAGATAGAGATAGAGATAGAGATAGAGATAGAGATAGAGATAGAGATAGAGATAGAGATAGAGATAGAGATAGAGATAGAGATAGAGATAGAGATAGAGATAGAGATAGAGATAGAGATAGAGATAGAGATAGAGATAGAGATAGAGATAGAGATAGAGATAGAGATAGAGATAGATAGAGATAGAGATAGAGATAGAGATAGAGATAGAGAAGAGATAGAGATAGAGATAGAGATAGAGATAGAGATAAGATAGAGATAGAGATAGAGATAGAGATAGAGATAGAGATAGAGATAGAGAGATAGAGATAGAGATAGAGATAGAGATAGAGAGAGATAGAGATAGAGATAGAGATAGAGATAGAGATAGAGATAGAGATAGAGATAGAGATAGAGATAGAGATAGAGATAGAGATAGAGATAGAGATAGAGATAGAGATAGAGATAGAGATAGAGATAGAGATAGAGATAGAGATAGAGATAGAGATAGAGATAGAGATAGAGATAGAGATAGAGATAGAGATAGAGATAGAGATAGAGATAGAGATAGAGATAGAGATAGAGATAGAGATAGAGATAGAGATAGAGATAGAGATAGAGTAGATAGAGATAGAGATAGAGATAGAGTTAGAGATAGAGATAGAGAGATAGAGATAGAGATAGAGATAGAGATAGAGATAGAGATAGAGATAGAGATAGAGATAGAGATAGAGATAGAGATAGAGATAGAGATAGAGATAGAGATAGAGATAGAGATAGAGATAGAGATTAGAGAGATAGAGATAGAGATAGAGATAGAGATAGAGATAGAGATAGAGATTAGAGATAGAGATAGAGATAGAGATAGAGATAGAGATAGAGATAGAGATAGAGATTGAGATAGAGATAGAGATAGAGATAGAGATAGAGATAGAGATAGAGATAGAGATAGAGATAGAGATTAGAGATAGAGATAGAGATAGAGATAGAGATAGAGATAGAGATAGAGATAGAGATAGAGATAGAGATAGAGATAGAGATTAGAGATAGAGATAGAGATAGAGATAGAGATTAGAGATAGAGATAGAGATTAGAGATAGAGATAGAGATAGAGATAGAGATAGAGATAGAATAGAGATAGAGATAGAGATAGAGATAGAGATAGAGATAGAGATAGAGATAGAGATAGAGATAGAGATAGAGATAGAGATAGAGATAGAGATAGAGATAGAGATAGAGATAGAGATAGAGATAGAGATAGAGATAGAGATAGAGATAGAGATAGAGATAGAGATAGAGATAGAGATAGAGATAGAGATAGAGATAGAGATAGAGATAGAGATAGAGATAGAGATAGAGATAGAGATAGAGATAGAGATAGAGATAGAGATAGAGATAGAGATAGAGATAGAGATAGAGATAGAGATAGAGATAGAGATAGAGATAGAGATAGAGATAGAGATAGAGATAGAGATAGAGATAGAGATAGAGATAGAGATAGAGATAGAGATAGAGATAGAGATAGAGATAGAGATAGAGATAGAGATAGAGATAGAGATAGAGATAGAGATAGAGATAGAGATAGAGATAGAGATAGAGATAGAGATAGAGATAGAGATAGAGATAGAGATAGAGATAGAGATAGAGATAGAGATAGAGATAGAGATAGAGATAGAGATAGAGATAGAGATAGAGATAGAGATAGAGATAGAGATAGAGATAGAGATAGAGATAGAGATAGAGATAGAGATAGAGATAGAGATAGAGATAGAGATAGAGATAGAGATAGAGATAGAGATAGAGATAGAGATAGAGATAGAGATAGAGATAGAGATAGAGATAGAGATAGAGATAGAGATAGAGATAGAGATAGAGATAGAGATAGAGATAGAGATAGAGATAGAGATAGAGAGATAGAGATAGAGATAGAGATAGAGATAGAGATAGAGATAGAGATAGAGATAGAGATAGAGATAGAGATAGAGATAGAGATAGAGATAGAGATAGAGATAGAGATAGAGATAGAGATAGAGATAGAGATAGAGATAGAGATAGAGATAGAGATAGAGATAGAGATAGAGATAGAGATAGAGATAGAGATAGAGATAGAGATAGAGATAGAGATAGAGATAGAGATAGAGATAGAGATAGAGATAGAGATAGAGATAGAGATAGAGATAGAGATAGAGATAGAGATAGAGATAGAGATAGAGATAGAGATAGAGATAGAGATAGAGATAGAGATAGAGATAGAGATAGAGATAGAGATAGAGATAGAGATAGAGATAGAGATAGAGATAGAGATAGAGATAGAGATAGAGATAGAGATAGAGATAGAGATAGAGATAGAGATAGAGATAGAGATAGAGATAGAGATAGAGATAGAGATAGAGATAGAGATAGAGATAGAGATAGAGATAGAGATAGAGATAGAGATAGAGATAGATAGAGATAGAGATAGAGATAGAGATAGAGATAGAGATAGAGATAGAGATAGAGATAGAGATAGAGATAGAGATAGAGATAGAGATAGAGATAGAGATAGAGATAGAGATAGAGATAGAGATAGAGATAGAGATAGAGATAGAGATAGAGTTAGAGATAGAGATAGAGATAGAGATAGAGATAGAGATAGAGATAGAGATAGAGATAGAGATAGAGATAGAGATAGAGATAGAGATAGAGATAGAGATAGAGATAGAGATAGAGACAGAGATAGAGATAGAGATAGAGGAAGAGATAGAGATAGAGATAGAGACAGAGATAGAGATAAAGATAGAGATAGAGATAGAGATAGAGATAGAGATAGAGATAGAGATAGAGATAGAGATAGAGATAGAGATAGAGATAGAGATAGAGATAGAGATAGAATAGAGATAGAGATAGAGATAGAGATAGAGATAAGATAGAGATAGAGATAGAATAGAGATAGAGATGACATAGAGATAGAGATAGAGATAGAGATAGAGATAGAGATAGAGATAGAGATAGACATAGAGATAGAGACAGAGATAGAGATAGAGGTAGAGATAGAGATAGAGATAGAGATAGAGATAGAGATAGAGATAGAGATAGAGATAGAGATAGAGAGATAGAGATAGAGATAGAGATAGAGATAGAGATAGAGATAGAGATAGAGATAGGAGATAGAGATAGAGATAGAGATAGAGATAGAGATAGAGATAGAGATAGAGATAGAGATAGAGATAGAGATAGAGATAGAGATAGAGATAGAGATAGAGATAGAGATAGAGATAGAGATAGAGATAGAGATAGAGATAGAGATAGAGA
>CAXAQZ010000275.1:0-24111 GCA_963971145.1 Sussaba pulchella
TGCTGTTTCAAAGTCAATACGTTGCTGCTTCAGTTGATTATTGCACGTTTGCTCTAACCCTTTGATTATTAGATCATAATTATCAATGGAACTTCGCAATGATGTTGTAATTTCATATAAAACATGAATTTCTTGACGTATAGCATTTTGCATTATTCGTGCGGGAATCGCATCGTTTTCATCTTTTGGATCAGCTACATTGCATAGTCTTCGATTATTCACATCATAGTGGCCATCGATGGTAAGTTTAAATCCATCACCAGGAGGTCCACGAATGTTTTTACTATTGGAACTCTTATTCATCAACTGACGACCAAACATATCTATGCTCATATTGATAGTTGACACAAGACTGAGCTTCGACGGTATCAAACTGAGGTTAATAAATAATTTCAGCTTCACGTAATTTTTCGATAATGGGTTTCATTGAAATATCCAGCTGCTTGAGATGCGAGGAGTCGTCGTAAACGATCAATGTCCCGACCTCTCCCGCACAGTAAGCCCCCACCTCCAAGCTCACTTTATATTTATTGTTAGAGAAATCTATAAGTTTTTGTACGGAGGATGTTAGAATTTCGAGCGACTATTTACCCTTGCTGGGAAGTAAATGTTTTTTGGATTCGCAAAATTTTTAATATTGATGAAAATTAAGTGTGAGCGAATTATCGTAATACTGATGAAAGAAATAACGATTCTCATATGAATACGGGATATTAATTTAATAGTGAAATTGTTAAACGCTCATTCGAATTATGATGAACACGATTTTTTCACGAGAGGTTTATGAAGAGAGGTTCATGAAAAGAGGGCAGTGGGGGGGGGGAGCTACTCCACGCGAAGCCATTTGGTAGGCATGATCGGGTTGACTCTTTGACCGCTGATAGGAAAAAACTTCTCTGAGGGGTAATCTGATATGTCTGCGGTGCGTCTCGCGAAAGTAAACATCCCCGGGTGTTCGTTGAATCGTTGCACGTCTCTCTGTCTTATGCCTCGTTTGACCCCCCCCCCCCCCCCCCCCCCCCCCGCGCGAAATGAATTATTGTGATGCTGAAATATCAACCTCCCAATATTAAGAACACAATTTTACAGAATAGTTCCACGAAAAGAGGGGGGGGGGGGGGCAACGTCATTTGGCACCATCGGGTTGACCGTTCGACCGCTGATAAGAAAAAACTTCTTATGCTGGCGCCGGCGTGTCGCGCAAAAGTAAACATCCGCGGGGTGTTTATTCCATCATCCCCCCCCCCCCCCCCCCCCCCCCCCAGACGGGGACTATAATCATCGATAAATTCATAGAGCGCCCGGTGGGAGCTAAATTGCAGTTCAATCGTATTGGATCAGTCAAAATGGCCGAGCGTAAAAACAATCTTGCGGATCAAGCGATTGTGACATGTGAAAAACTGATAGATTTTATGAATCAAGCGCGTGCTGGTGATAAATCATGTGAAAGAGAACGGTGTATAAAGGCGGGGGAGGAAAATGTAGAGCTGTTGAGTGATATTTTACGTGAAGATGAATCGCTTACGGTTTATCAAAAAATGCGAATTCAAACGACTATATCAGCGCTCATATCTCTGACAAGAAAATTCTAAAGAAGCGGTGCTGGTGGTGCATCGAATAAAGTGGAATGGCATGATACGGAGACAGCTTTTAAGCGATGTATAAGAACGTGATTGGTGCTCAACCTCGGTTTCAAAGATGTCAGTGATTTTCTCGATGGTGGAAAAGACTTAATCATCCCTCGATTGACAAAAACAGTAAAAGAAATTGGAAATCTTAAGGTGAATGTGATTTTCTTGGGAAAATTTCATTTAACGAAAATTGATGGAATCGTGGACGAGGATAGAAGTTTCAGGACTCCGAGTGAAGCTATTTTTCCCACAACGAATCTCGAGGAATGGTTCAAAGACTTTGTGAAAGAACCTCTGATACAAAAAATTCAAGATCACGAGGGGAAGGGATCCGGATGGAGTCTCAGTGAAATAAGCTATCTTATTGTCAACATGAATAAATATGTGCCTCTATGTGGAGGATTATCAACGTTCGTTTCTTTGCCTAAAGATATCCAGAAGAAGCACGCAGTCGTAAATATCATCAATAATGACGAATATTGCTTCCTTTGGTCGGTGGTAGCAGCCCTTTCGCCTGCAACAACGCACAGCGACCGGAAAACATCGTATCCGCATTTCAAGGACGTGTTGGTGTATAAGGGTTTGGAATTTCCAATGACCCTCAAAAATGTGCCACGATTTGAAAAGATGAACAATTTATCCATTAATATTTATGGTATTGCTGATCCGGAAAGAAGTAAGAAAAATGAGATCGAACCTATTTATCTAAGTAAGCATCGGCCTGATCTATCAATTTCACCCACCATACATTTACTTATGATAAATACCGCCAATGAATTTGACAAAGAGGATGACACTGTAATTCATCACTTTGCTTGGATTAAAAATCTTTCACGATTAGTTTCCGCGCAAATATCGAAGCATGAAAAAAAAGTTGGATTTGTGATAGATGCTTGAGTCATTTTCAGACTGAAAGTCGTCTCGAAAATCATAAAATTGATTGTATCAATCATAATAACTGTAGAATCGTTCTACCAAAGGAGGGTAAATCGATCATGAAATTCAACTATTTTAAAAACAAGATAGCAGCACCATTTGCGATATACGCCGATCTCGAATGTCTTCTGCGGCCTGCAAATACAAGATGCGGGAAAAATAGCGTCAGCTATCAAACTCATGTGCCTTATAGCATATGGTTTTATCTTCAATGCAATTATTCCGATGCGATCTCGGGTTATAAATCTTTTCGAAGCGATAACTGCATACAATTATTCGTCGAAGAATTGAAAAAATAGCTGTCGAAGTAGATGCGCGCTTAAAACAAATCGTAGCGATGGAAGAATTGACGCCGGAGATGAATTAGATTTTTTATTTGGCAACGAAATGTCATATTTGCGAAAAATCGTTTACGCCTGAAAATATTAGAGTACGCGATCATTGTCATTTCACGGGGAAATTTCGAGGCGCCGCTCATCAAGATTGTAATTTAAATTATACAAATTCTCACGTCATCCCAGTGATATTTCATAATTTATCGGGCTATGACTCACACTTCTTGATAAGAGCATTAGCAACAACCTTCGAGGGTTCTATACAGTTATTACCGGTAAACAAAGAGCAGTATATATCATTCACAAAGTTCGTCGACGGTGCAATTGTCAAATTTCGATTCCTAGACTCGTTCAGATTCATGCCTGCTAGTATTGACAAACTCGCATCTTATCTACCCAATGATGATAAACATGTAACGAGAAAGTATTGCACTAGCGCAATGGAGCTAAATTTATTGACGAGAAAAGGTGTTTTCCCTTACGATTATCTCGATAGATGGGAAAAACTTGACAACACAGAGTTACCGACGAAGAAAGAGCTTTTTTCGCGATTAAACGACGAAGAAATCAGTGACGATGACTATGCCCATGCGCAGAACGTTTGGGAAACATTTAACATCCAAACTCTCGGCGATTATTCGGACTTGTGTTGTTCGACGACGCCAAATTCGGAATCGTCGAGAACGCAATCGACGAGCCATCGATGCATTATGGTCCCTTGGCGAATTCGAGGGGGATGAAATGCCCCTCAATGATTTCATTGGCCTGGAAGGGCTATTTAAAACCCCGGAATGAACTTAAATAATATTAGTAAAAAGTGTGTATTTCTTTCAATAACTTTAATAAATAATAATCGTGAAATTTCGATGGTTTTTTAAAAAATAAATTTCGATCGTTTTTCAAAAAATAAATCTCGTGAAATGTCTTATTAATCATAAAATGCGTGTTATTATTAATATTCACCCTATGCCCCATTGATCCTCGTATTCATGGTCGTATTCGTTGCGCTATTAGCCTTCGTCGTGGTCGTCACCGTTGTCGTATTTGTTGTCATCGTATTCGTCCTCGTATTCACCATCGTCTTCGTCGTCATCGTCGTATTTGTTGTCATCGTCACCATCGTCTTCGTCGTCGTCGTCGTCGTCGTCGTCGTCGTATTCATCGTCGTATTTGTGGTCATCGTATTCGTCGTCGTATTTGTCGTCACCATCGTCTTCATCGTCGTCGTATTCGCCATCGTATTCACATTCATATTTGTAAAATTTCGATGGTTTTCGAAAAATTTCGATGGAAATGCATGTAATTTCAATGGTGATCAAATATTTCGATGGTTTTTCATTAAAATCTTATGCTCATCGTTATCGTAAAATGCATGTTTTTCCTCCTACAACTCAGTCTGCTAGCTCGTGCTCTCCGCCCGCTCGTCGTTGCGTTCTCTCTCTTCTTTGTTCACGCTCCAGCTTACCCGCTCCACGCTTGCGCTCTCGCTCTCTCCCCACGCGCTCGCTATCACCCGCATGCTCGTCGTTGCGTTCTCTTTCCTTCGTTCACGCTCCAGCTTGCCCGCTCATCAGCACGCTTGCGCGCTCTCTCTCTCAACCTTCGGTCTGAAGGTTGAGACGCGCTGCTCGTTTAACTCCCGTCCCAAGATCTTTTCGCGTTAAAATTGACATCGCAAGAATACGTCAAGATTTTTACCGTTCTTCATTCATTTCGAAAAATTTCGATGGTTTTCCATGCATGTAATTTCGATGGTTTTTCATGTAATTTCGATGGTTATCAGATATTTCGATGGTTTTTCATTAAAATCTTATGCCCATCGTTGTCGTAAAATGCATGTTTTTCCAGCCTCCTACAACCCATTCAGTCTGCTAGCTCGTGCTCTCCGCCCGCTCGTCGTTGCGTTCTCTCTCTCTCTCTCTCTCTCTCTCTCTCTTCTTTGTTCACGCTCCAGCTTACCCGCTCATCAACACGTTTGCGCTCTCTCCCCACGCGCTCGCTATCATCCGCATGCTCGTCGTTGCGTTCTCTCTCTCTCTCTCTCAACCTTCGGTCTCACTCTTTTCCCACGCGCTGCTCGTTTAACTCCCGTCCTAAGATCTCTCCATGTTAAAATTGACATCGCAAGAATACGTCAAGATTTTTACCGTTCTTCATTCAACGTTCATCGTTAATGCGTGTAATTTCGAAGGAAATGCATGTAATTTCGATGATCGTCAAATATTTCGATGGTTTTTCATGTAATTTCGATGGTTGTCAAAAAATATTTTGATGGTTGTCAGAAAAATTTCGATGATGCGCGTAATTTCGATGGTTGCCAAATATTTCAATGGTTGGCAGAAAAATTTCGATGATGCATGTAATTTCAAGGATCGTCAAACATTTCGATGGTTGTCGAAAAATTATTTCCGTTATAAGGTTCCGCGGGAGGGGGAAGATGCCGTTCTTCCGCGTTGGGGGGGGGGGGGGGAGGGAGGATCGAGCAGCGGGTAAATCGATTGACAACGCCATCTACCGGCAGCGAGACTTGGTGACGAGGCTGCTGTCGGTAAATATTGAGCGGGATCGAGCAGCAGGTAAATAGATTGACAACGCCATCTCGGGATCGAGCAGCAGGTAAATAGATTGACAACGCCATCTACCGGCAGCGAGACTTGGTGACGAGGCTGCCGTCGGTAATTAAGCGGGATCGAGCAGCGGGTAAATCGATTGACAACGCCATCTACCGGCAGCGAGACTTGGCAACGCCATCTGAGGCTGCTGTCTACGATCATCGTACGAACGTTCAATCGGTAAAACAGAACGTGGCCTCAAACCCACCTTAATATCCTTACGATCAATCTTCGAGGCTCTCAACCTAAATAACCTAAATAACCTGCACTGTCGATAAAACAGGGCTCAGCCGTCGGTACAAGAACCCACCTTAATATCCTTACGATCAATCTTCGAGGCCCTCAACCTAAATAACCTAAATAACCTGCACTGTCGGTAAAAGAGGGCTCAGCCGTCGGTACAAGAGGGATCAGCCTCAGTCCCACCGTTGGTCAAAGAGAAATCTACCTTACCGACCGTCGCAAGGCAGGTCACCGTGGTAAGTGAGTTCGAACCCGCCCTATTATACTACTGGGCTTAATACATTCACAAAGCAAATATTGAAATCGAAATTTCGGTGCACGAAGAAGATGCCCAACCACTGGACAAACCATTGATAGCGCAAGTGAGGAAACCAAAGTTCAAAAAAAAAAAGCAACGATGGCTGGACACGACGTACAATATGGAATTTTCAGCGGACATGATGGCCGCTCCGCGTCTCATTCGCAACGTAGTGCATCTGGGTCATTTGCATCATGGAAAGACGACGCTCGTAGATTGTCTTGTCCAGCAGACTTATCCCAACATGCACAGCATGACCGACGAGAAGCCTTTCAGATACACCGACACTCTTTACGGAGCAGCAGAGAGGAGTGTCGACCAAAGCCACAACCGTCACGCTTCTGCTCAAGTCCAAATCGGATCTCTTGAACGTATTCGACACTCCGGGCCATGTTAATTTTTCAGACGAAGCCACAGCGGCGATACGAGTTTCCGACGGTGCGATAATCGTAATCGACGCCGCGGAAGGCGTGATGTTGAACACGGATCGGTTGCTCAAACACGTGCTCCAAGAAAAACTCGCCCTCACCGTTTGCATCAATAAAATCGATCTTCTGGTTTTAGAATTGAAACTACCTCCTCTAGACGCTTATTACAAATTTCGACACATAATCGAAGAAGTCAATGCTCTGATCGCTCTGCATTCCGACGCCGATTATCCGACGTTCGTATCACCCGCGGCGGGAAACGTTTGTTTCGCCAGTTCCGAGTACAACGTTTCTTTCACACTAAAATCCTTCGCCGCACTCTACGCCAGAAATCATTTGGGCTTGAACGCCGCGGAGTTTGCGAAAAGATTGTCCGGCGATATTTATTTCAATTCGAGAACTCGCAAATTCATCAAGAAACAACCGCACAATATGACTCAGAGAAGTTTCATAGAATTTATTTTGAAACCTTTGTACAAAATTTTCGTTCAAGTCATCGGTGACATGGATTCGACTTTGCCGTCGGTAAGAAAACATTCGAAATTGCTCGTTCGACAGCTCACAAAACGGAGCAAAGTCGGACTTATACGTAAACGTGTTAATCTTGTTTTTTTTTCGTGTTTCAATTCTCGACGAATTGGGCATAAGATTGTCGTCCGAAGAAATTCATTTAGTTATAAGTTTTATTAACTTTTGTAATATGTTGTAAATATCTGAAAAAAAATTATAAAGTTAACTTATTTTCTATAAATTTAAACAGTTTACTTATTCCATATAAATTTAAACAGTTTACTTATATTTGTATTAGCTTTTGCTGTTTTTTCCGATGTCTATTGTTTACAGAACTCTTCATATATAATAAATATAATAAAAACGAATCGACAAATCTTAAGCCGAATAAAACAATTGTACAATAATAAATTCAGAATATTTAGGATAAATAACAATTTAGAATAAATAACAATTTAGAATAAATAACAATTTAGAATAAATAACAATTTAGAATAAATAATTTAGAATAAATAACAATTTAGAATAAATAACAATTTAGAATAAATAACAATTTAGAATAAATAACAATTTAGAATAAATAACAATTTAGAATAAATAACAATTTAGAATAAGTAACAATTTAGAATAAATAACAATTTAGAATAAATAACAATGGTTGACATATTTTTGACTTCAATAATTGATTATCCCATATCCACAAATACCAACCCACCAAACCAACCAATAGCACTAACCAAACGACGCGAAATTTCTATTCATCCCATAAAGTTAGCAATAGTTCGGTACTTTTTTAATGTTTTTTTATATCGATAAATAAATAAAAATTATACTCAATATCGGCAAATAATTTTTTTCAACGCCTTTTACCCTCAATAAACATTGAAATTAAAATGAATTAACATTTTTTCGAAAACTCCCGCTGCGAGAATTGTCGCGCACAATAGTAACTTATTTAAAATTTCAAAAAGGATGAAATAAAAAATTAATTTAAAAAATTTTAAAAAACTCCCGGCTGGAGTAAAAATCAAACACAAAAAAAATTAGACCGAAAAAAAAGTAATCTGATAAAAAGCATGAATACAATTCATGTATCTAAAAAGGATACAACAAATTAATAAATTTAAAATGGACAAAACAAATAAGTGAATAAAAATAAAAATGAAATAAATAAATAAATTTAAAAAGGATGAAATAATTCAAGAAGTCATCTTAGTTTATTCGTAGTTTGAATTATGGTCGTTCGTTTCTATGAGTTCAATTTTTTGAATCGTGGTAATATCCTCACTGACCTCAATTCAGTCGGGAGACGTCATCCATTAAACATAAGTCGGGGGACGTTTTCTTTCGTATCGAACATCTAAATCCAGATCGTCTTCATGTTTAATTATCTAATGGCGTCTTCTTTGCACTGTCATACATCTATATCCTATATCATATTTATGGTTAATGAATGACGTCTCCCGACTGAATTGAGGGCAGTGAGGAAATTACCACGATTCAAAAAATTGAACTCATAGAAACGAACGACCATAATTCAAACTACGAATAAACTAAGATGACTTCTTGAATTATTTCATCCTTTTTAAATTCATTTATTTATTTTATTTTTCTTTTTATTCACTTATTTGTTTTGTCCATTTTAAATGTATTAATTTGTTGTATCCTTTTTAGATTCATGAATTTTATTCATGCTTTTTATCACATTACTTTTTTTTCGGTCTAATTTTTTTTGTGTTCGATTTTTACTCCAGCCGGGAATTTTTTTTAATTTTTTAAATTACCTATTTTCCGTAGTGTAGGCCGTGCGTTGTCTGTCAGTCGGCAGTGACAAAACAGTTTCATATACGTAGATATTTGAGAAAAATACTGGGTTCGCTCGTGATCATATTGATATGAACCTTAATGTGTGGTGAGATGGCTTATAATATTTTTCGTATAAATTTTTATGTCCACTGATATGGTTAGTCAATAATTACAAAAATAATCCTCTGATAATTTCGCTTGTACTATACAAATAATGAAGAATATATTGTAAATCATGACGTTTCAAGTTTTTGTAATTGTGAAACTTATTTTCGTGAATCCTTAGTTTCATATACATTCTAGCAAGAGTGTCTGACTTGCCCATGCTATATGCAAAGTTAAGAGGCTCCATTCAGGGCAATGCGGGTGATATAAATGGAGATATATGACTCTCACTTGCAATAGAGAATATGGTCGACAAAAAAATTTTGTTGATTAATAACGATAATACAAAATAATCATCACGTAATACATCTATAATTTTCAATTGGATTGGAATGGATGAGGGTAAAGTAGAAAAAGTGGAACCTTGCACATTGCTTCGTCATAATGTTTTACATTGGCAAGAGTTTCCTCCATGAGGAACTGTGTCAATCAAATTTGGCTTTCTCATAGAGGAAGCTTTGGCAAATGTGAAAAATTATAAGGAAGCAATGTGCAAGGTTGAACTTTGAACCCTTGTTTTCATATAAAATTCGTTCGTAAATCGATCTAGTCCAAAATAAATATATGGTGAATTCCATGTCAAATCTAAAAAATTGAAAGTCGCATCAAATTTAAACGCCTCGATGGATTTTGCCTAAATTTAATACCAAACATCTTTCGATAATAGTGCTACTTTGAACTAAATTTTAGCCGGATATCTTGAAAATTGCGCAAGCTAGAGTGCGCAGGACACTTTTCAACCAATTTCAAAATTCTTAAAAAAAAAAGATCTGCATGGATTTCGCTCAAATTCAGTACCAATCATCTTCCTAAAGGAGTACAACATTTAACTGAAATTGAGCTCGATATCTCGAAAATTGTGCGAGAAATAGAAAAAAAATCGATTTTTGAAGAATTTTGAAATCACGTAAAAACAGAAGAACTGCATGGATTTTTCCGAAAATTAAATGAAGCAAGGCACCTGGAACCCTTCACATGTGTGATAAGTTTCATACATACATACACACACACACACACACACACACATCCGGACATTTTTTCTGATTGTGATTTTTAGATGTTTTGGGACATTCTGAACACGTTTTCATGAAAATCTCGAAAAAAAATGTTGTCATGAAAAAAAACTTCTCCTATAAGGAAGCAAAAAGTGACAAACTCAGCTCCCGTGCCACGAAAACTGTAAGCATCGGAATAATAAACCGAGGTGGAGGTTATATCTCCACAGCCGACAGCTAAAGTGCTGTCATCTTTTGAGAATTGAAGTTAAAGCTGAAATTAAGTTTAATAGGAGACGTTCATAAGACCATCATCATGAACATGAACTCAAGAACTGTTTTCGTAGCGCGCACAACCCCCGACACATACCGACAGTCACGAAAAAAAAATAAATAAATAAATAAATAAATAAAAAATAAAAAATAAAAAATAAAAAAATTCCCAAAAAATGTTGGAATTTTTTTTTATTTTTAAAATTTTTAAAATTTTTTTTCCAATTTACTACGAATTTATTTCGACAAATGTTAAATTTCCTAAAGAAAATAAAAAAATGTAGGAGACACTCACTGAGAATTTGCATTAATTCTTTTTCGGAAGAATTCCAATGGAAAAGTATTTGAAATACTCACCATTTAAATGGTTTTTCATTCGTTTCGAAATCATAACAAATGCTTCTCGGTCTTCACTCGGCGCCCCGGTAAGGCTCGAGTGACGAACCATTTGTAAACAAGACACCGGCCGAGTGGTTATGTAGCTTGTATTCGACCTTGAAATGAATATCGAATAAAAAAGAATTTTGTATTTAGCTCCCATTTAAATACTAAATTCTTTTCCATTCAGTATTTATTTCCGATTAAAATACAAGTAGTTTTTCATTCAGTATTTATTTCCGATTTAAATAACGAGTGGTTTTTCACTCTGTATTTATTTCCGATTAAAATACAAGCGATTTTTCATTCAGTATTTATTTCCGATTCAAATAATGAGTGAAAATTCATTCGTTATTCGAATCGTTAATAAATACTGAGTGAAAAAGAATTTTGTATTTTTTTTTTTAAATACATTATGCCCATCCCTGGTAGGGATACCCTAAGGCCGATCAAATCCTGTTCGGGATTTATCATGGAATCCCCACATCCGGTATCCCGGTTCGAATCCAACTCGCATCCGTATCGGCATATGTACGACGACGATGGCATAATTATGAAAATTTTGGCGTCACGTGTACTTTCGGTATGAACACTTAAAAGGTAACGTATTTTTCGGCACCTATAAAGGGTAAAGGTGGGTCACTCGTGTCCGGTGCTTTGAAAAATGCTGTAAAATGCTCTAAAAATCCCGAAAAATTCATGAAAGCTCTTCAACTGTTCTAGTATAAGGACCAATCACTATAATGCTGATTTGATCATTTGATTGAACAATATAGTCGAATAAACAAAGAAAGAGTGAAGAATGCACCGTTCTGTTAAAAAAATCGTCACTTTGGATGTAATTAATATTTTCTCAAAAATCAAACGGCAAATTGAAGCTCAAAAATAGGACTTTGAGGGAAAAAATACTTAGATTCTGGAATAGTTAATAGATAATAGAATACTATGAACAAGAAAATTGCTTAAGTTTTGAGGATGAAAATCGAGTTTTTCCAAAGTACGTAAATAGATATAATTTGCAAATAAAGTACATAATTTTTATTTGATTATTTCATTTATAATATATAATATGATTCTCTTTCATGACAGAAAACTTCAGTCTCGCTGGATTCCTGATCCTCCATGTAATCCTACTAAGTTACTTGGTCTACCACCATAATCAACTTCATTATCGCGTGAACGTAGTATGCGACCAATCTCAACGCCTACTTGTTGCTACATTATCTTCCCTATATAATAGAATTCAAATTTCCACTTTGAAGAACTTTTGATTAACTTTAATTTATCAATTTAGAGTCGGAAAACATGAAAATTTAGAAAAAAATGTCAGAAACTCGATTTTCGATTAAAATTTGTCTTAAAAAACTATCAGGTGAGTTTAATCCACCGATTCATAACAGAAAAACATCAGAATTTCGGAAAAAGAATTTTATTTAATTTCCATTTTTCGCCAACGTAAAGGGTAAAGGTGGGTCACTCGTGCCTTTTCAAAATTTCGACGAGCTCCTACGAGTGTTGTTTACTAACAAAACCAGCGGTACTTGGTGAGCTTATAACCTACTAGTGTAACGTTTTTTAGGGCATAGTCTCAGCCTGTCTCCCACTCTTCTCTCCAAGCTAGCAAGAGGGAACGTTTTCGGCAAGGCACGAGTGACCCACCTTTACCCTTTAAGTGTTAATATTTAATTCCTATTTAAGTCTCTCTTTTTACTCCCCGACGTTCGCGGAGCG
Source organism: Sussaba pulchella (assembly GCA_963971145.1). Taxonomy (NCBI): domain Eukaryota; kingdom Metazoa; phylum Arthropoda; class Insecta; order Hymenoptera; family Ichneumonidae; genus Sussaba; species Sussaba pulchella. Next base: position 12,342 of record CAXAQZ010000275.1, read on the forward strand.
TCGATGACGCTTCGGCACCACATGTATTTTCAAAATACATATCGGATTCCTATTTGAGCCCCTGTTGATGCCCAGCTGCATCCATAGGACTTTAGATGGTGCTTCGGCACCGGATGTATTTTTAACTCCCCGCTGAAAACGGGAGTTATGTGTTTCGTCGTGTTCCTGCGAAACAGCGATTCCTAATTCACGAATGTTTGCTCAAACGACTAATCTTCTACAAACGAATATTTGCACATCGGTTCCGTTGACCACACAGATGTTTTATGAATCATAATATTTATGATCGGATGTGAATTCGTAAAGATAATAGATGTTGAAAAAACGCGTTTTTTCGAAATTTCCATATCGATGCTGGCCACAGTAGAGCTCCAGCGAGCCCGCTGATTGGCTAGGCAATACTCGCATCGTTCTTCATAGCCTAACTTCATTCTAATGTCGAGTCGTCTGCTTTGGCGACAGGGCCGGATCTAACGGATCTAAGCGGTGTTTCCAATAACTTTTTTTTATTGATTGATTTCACGTACGAACGATATTTTTTTCATGAGTGCATTTTTTATTTAACGTTCAATAATGTTAGCAGGATTGATCTACTGCTGATTTCATCAATCACGTCGGATTAATAATTCTGGATACTTGTATTTGGGCCCGAAATTAAGATATTTGTGAATGTGGAGGTTAGGTCGGATGACGTGGTTATGCCCGGTGATTTTGTTTTATTTATGATTATCAACTGATTTCACGTACGAACGAAATTGTTTAATGAGTTCATTCTTTTTTATTCAACGTATGATGATGTTATCGGGATTGTGAAAAACGTGAATATGGATGTTTAGCTAGACGATGTGGTTATGCCCAGTGATATTGTCTACCTCGGTGGAATTGGCAATTTGAAAGAAAAAAATTGTTGTCGGACTCAATTTTTTACTTTATCCTCCAACCGACAAAACTTTTAGACAAAGCGATTTGTCAGAATGCACAATATGTATATTTGTTTTCATTGTTTTTCCTATATGAGTCAGGTCCTTTTCGAAGCAGCATTCATTCAACGTTCACTCGTCGAAGCAGCATTCATTCAATGTTCACTCGCCTAAGACATATTCAAAACTTGTAATGACTGGAAAGGACGAGCGGAATGCGCTGACATCTGGTCAAGGCTACGTCGAGCCGCGCTCAAAAAACTGTACAATGAACAGAAATTTGGTCTAAGCTACATAGGGCCGCGCTTAAAATCTCCATAATGCACTGAGATTTGGTCAAGGCTCTATCAAGCCGCCCTCAAGACTCCACGATGGGCTGACAATTTGTCATGGCTACATGGAGCCGCGCTGAACAATCACATGATGCGCTGACATTTTGCTGAGACTGTACTCAACTGCGCCCAAGGACAACCAGCATGTGCTGCAGCTAGTCGATACTTTTAAAGTCTTGTCACATCAAATTTCCATACGGTGGTCACGTTTTACGATATTGAATCGATAAACAATAGTACATTATGACACTAGTTGGAAAAATTGTTTTGTAACGTGGACGACTTGTTCGAGCTAAATGATTCCAATCATTGGCGGACGTGGAGAAAATTATATCGAATTATCTTTAAAAAGTATGAAATAAAATAAATTTAAAAAATTTAAAAAAACTCCCGGCTGGAGTAAAAATTAGAACGAAAAAAAAGTAATCTGATAGAAAGCATGAATAAAATTCATGAATCTAAAAAGTATACAACAAAAAAGGATGAAATAATTCAAGAAGTCATCTTAGTTTATTCATAGTTTGAAATATGATCGTTCGTTTGTATGAGGCCAATTTTTTGAATCGTGGTAATTTTCTCACTGCCCTCAATTCAGTCGGGAGACGTCATTCATTAAACATAAAGATGATATAGGATATAGATGTTTAACAGTGCAAAGAAGGCGCCATTAATTGAACATGAAGACGATCCGGATTTAGATGTTAGACGATACGAAAGAAAACGTCCTCCGACTTATAACTCGTGATAACTCGAAAAACCACGGGTCTTTATTTTTCGTTTTTGAACGCTCTATACAATGAAAACATTTGAGATTATGTTGCACAAATTCAACAATAAGTTATAAACTATTCAAAATTAAAAATGAAATAAAACAAAAAACGCACTTTTAATTTTTGAAATGTATTTTTTTTTTAATTCCTTGAACAAAAACGGAAATTTAGCCACCTTGAACTTTTTGGGCCGACGCTTCGTTCGGGAGTTATAGATTTTTTTGTCACAAAAAACCCGTAAATTTACGTATTTTATAAGTAAAAATTTGCATGAAAAAAAAGTACCCTTAATTATTGAAATTGATTTTTTTTCGAATTCCTTGGACGAAAAGAGAAATTTTGAGATGCGGCCCGACTTGGGCCGACGTATCGTTCGAAAGTTATAGCTTTTTTTGTCATAAAAAACCAATAAATATACGTATTTTATTAGTAAAAAATTGCATGAAGAAAAAGTACCCTTAATTATTAAAATATATTTTTTTTCAAATTCCTTGAACGAAAACGAACATTTTGAGACTCGGCCAGACTTGGGCCGACGCTTCGTTCGAAAGTTATAGCTTTTTTTCTTAACAACCGGGTAAACATTTACGGGTTGTTTGTGACAAAAAAATCTATAACTCCCGAACGAAGCGTCGGCCCAAAAAGTTCAGAGTGGCTAAATTTTCGTTTTTGTTCAAGGAATTTAAAAAAAAATACATTTCAAAAATTAAGAGTGCGTTTTTTGTTTTATTTCATTTTTAATTTTAAATTGTTTATAACTTATTATTGAATTTGTGCAACATAATCTCAAATGTTTTCATTGTATAAAGCGTTCAAAAACGAAAAATAAAGACCCGGGGTTTTTCGAGTTATCACTAACCGTCGCTGAGATATATCGATTTGAATGATCGAATGTGGCCAATACTTCAAAAACTTCATTGGACCGTATTTCAAAAGTGGGGGCTCAAAATGAAAAACGCCGAAATACGTGTCTCTTTATTTTCAACTCATATTGATGGAAAAAATTGGGGGGCAAAAATTTTGACCCAACTGTCCGAAGTTGCCGAAATTCCCAGGAATACCTCATATATTTCTATGTACAGCAGTAATGTCATGAAAATATTTTGAAAATGTTCAAGTTATCGGTAAGAAACCCGGTGGCAATGTATGCGGGACTGTGCGCACTGATACACTCTCACAAGAGTTAGAATGTGTAGTCATGTACAAGTAAATATATATTGACACGACTATGAGAATATATTAGTCTGTATGCCGAAAGAACGGCGTAAAACCACGTGACTCCGCGTATCAATGTAAATAAGGTCGTGACGGTCATTATATGTGTACGTGTGTGGTCAGGTTTGGTCGAGCTCTCGTGTTGGTGCCACGTGCTATCCCAATTGCCGTGCATTAGCCGGCATTTCACCCCTGGACTTGTTCCGACTCGCATGTGCCTCTGACGTTCCATTGTGCCTGTCAGTATTCTCGCTTCTATCTTTTCTTTTTTTTTATCAAAGTGTAATTCGTGCTTCCAAAGTGGAAGTTCAAAGGGCAAAGTGCAAAGTAGGGTTCGTGAAATACAATTTATTTATCTGTAAATATCTGAAATACATTGTTATGCCACCATATTATTGATGCAAAGTGGATAGCATGATGTTAAAAAAAACCGCCCGTAATTTCTGTTATCTGAATCAAGCGCAGGTCAAGGCGTCCGAGGGTGACGGCAATAAACATTGAGATGGCCGGCAAGCGAGCTAAGGGCAAAAAGATTAAAACGTCTGGTATGTACTTCAGATCATGCGTGATTCATGTTTGTGTCTCTTTCAAGATTATTATTACAATTTTTTTTCTTTGATCCGTAAATACGTTGAATGACGATGCGGAATACACATTCCAACTCATACCGTTTTTTCATAGTAGAAAAAAAGGCCTCGATGACCTCGAAATTGTACCAACATCGTGGCTGTCATGGGACGAAACGAAAAACAAATGCATAACGAGATATCCATCTCCACAATATAATGCTAAAGTTTGCATGCAGTTACAACGACTCGTTGAAACAGAATAATCTGCATTAAATACGTGGCCCTGGTGGGAGATTGACATTAGAGGCGGTGCAAGTAAGTATTATTTTGATAGAATTAAAAAAAATGCAATTTATTCTTATCAATTCTTCTTCAGTCTGTTCTTTTTTCATAAAATTCGTTTCCATAAAGTCGAAAGATAATTATCATTATAGTTTCTCAGTCCCTCGGTAGACATCTGCGTGAAGGCAAAAGTTTATATGCGCACTGCAGGGTCAACTCGTTGAAAACTTCTATGTTTGTAGAGATTAGTTAGCGGAACTTGACATTTTATTTCAATGGAAAGAATTTAAGCTACGCCAAGTATTTTTCATGAAATTGAAGAAAGTTTTATTTCCATCAAGTGTAGCGTAGAGTCTATAAACTGCGCTGCGCTGAGAAATTTTTAAGCTTTTTCTTTGATGAGAAATTTTTCAGCTTTTTCTTCTCTGAGAAATTTTACAGCTTGCTGCGGCTAAAAGACTGAAAAATTACTCAGAGAAGAAAAAGCTGAAGAACTTCTTGGCACAGCGCAGCCCAGTAAATGGACTCTAGCCTCTACGCTACATTTTTGAATGAAATTAAAATTTCTCTGCTGAGTCATTTTCCAGGTTTTTACTATGCTGAAAAGTTTCTTAACGTAGCTTAAACATTGCGTTTCGATGGACTAACTCAAGCTGAGCGGAGAAATTTCTCTAGGCATACAATTGTACAGAGTTGATGCCGCAGCCTGCATATGGATTCTAGACTCTATGCTAAGTTTTTGAATAGGAATCAAACTAATAAAGAAATAAAACTAGAATAGAAAAAAAAAAGAATGACAATGAATTGTTCAACCTACGCTGAGAAACTTCGAAGCGTAGAAAACAGCTGAAAAACTTCTCAGCGGAGACCAAAGCTGAGAAATTTACAGAGGTTATGCAAGCATTCTGTACATAAACTCCAGACTCTATGCTACATTTATGAATGAAATCAAAATTTCTTCAATTTTATAAAATATACTTGGCGTACCTTATATTTTTTCATTCATATAAGATGTCAAGCTACGCTGACTAATCTCTACGGACATAAAAGTTCACAAAGAGTTGATGCAGTAATTAGCGTCTGAACCTTCGACTCTACTGCGATCTTTAGACTACATAAAAACAAATTTTATAAAAAAAAAAATGACTGTACAAATAGATCAGAAGTTTTTGGATGAATATCTTTATTTTATTCCGTAACGTCTATTTTTTCTGTATGCTTTACGTGTAATTCTTCTTTTTATAAGGTATGTACGTTTTTTATGAACAAAAGAAATCGAATCTATTAAATAGTTATCTTAAAAACATTATCTACGTAATGAAATTAAATGAAGATTCAGATTGTAGAATTATTTGGATTATCAACACCGGTAAGTCAAAATCTTTTCATATATCGATCGTTCGGCAATTGCTCCTAATCCCTGACGAGCGCATTCTCGTCTAAAATTGGAGCAACCCTATTGATGTGCTGCGTTCTCGACTTAACCGAGAAACGGTACGTAAATTACATGATAAGTATGTTTTTCAAGCTTTTCAAAATATTTTTTGCTGTGTTTTTATAATAGACTATACATAGATATTACAATTTTTTGATTTCTTTACAGCTTCAATTACGAACTTCTACACGCAGCAAGACGGGACGCCTATCAACGCAGATGCTGTATTAAAAGCTGCAGGCGATGCCATCTCAAACGCAAAGGATTGGGATGGACGGAAAGGACGCCAACTAGCCCAAAAAACGGCAACCCCGTCGTAGTTTTCCATTTCTCATGTTTATGTTATTTTTTTTCTCGATATTCTATTTTATTAAAAATATACGTTATTTATTTTTATAATAAATTTAATATGTGATAATTTCATTTTTGACATTTTATTTCAACCTGCATTTACCCGTATTTCTTCCAAGATTCCTCAATGGATCCATGAGAAATCTGTCTAGAGTCATTAAAGGATCCGGTTCTGGATCCCCAATGGAATCCGGTTCTGGGTCCCCAGTGGAATCCGGTTCTGGATCCCCAATGGAATCCAGTTCTGGATCCCCAATGGAATCTGGTTCTGGATTCCCAGTGGAATCCGGTTCTGGATCCCCAATGGAATCCAGTTCTGGATCCCCAATGGAATCTGGTTCTGGATTCCCAGTGGAATCCGGTTCTGGATCCCCAATGGAATCGGGTTCTGGATTACCAATGGAATCCAGTTTATAGATCTTACATTTAGTCCTCGAATCTGATACGATATCGGACCAGTTCCCGATCGGGAGCCCGGGATCCATGTCCGAATCCAGCTGTATCCCTGCCAAAATTTCCGCACGGGAAATTGTAACACATACACTCCTTTCTAAAGCAATATTTGGTTCATTCAGATCGGGTAATATAAGTCTCTGAGTTACGATCCCGTTTATGGACACCTGTCGAATCTGGAAAGTCGAAATCGTGAGTTGACTTTGTCCGTGGGCCCTTCGCGAGGTCCGCTCGCGACAAATGTTGAATCGGTACTGGCACGAACTTTCATGAATCCTCTTAAAAAAGAGACTTATCTGGTGACGCTATGCTTATTTTTGGCCGAGTCATTGAAGTTTGAAATTACGTACACAAGGCCGTCATTCATTTGGGCGTGATTACCCCGCTATACCAGCCCTGATTTTAAGGGGGGCGGGGGGTTAATTCGGCGAAAAAGAAGCAGGTTTTTAAGATTTTTTTCTGGTGATACAAATAGTGTAAATTTATCCAATCAATTTCTATATGATAATACAACATTGAAACAATATTTTTCTAAATTTTCATTCCAAAATATTGAAAATTAAGTGGGTGACAGTGAATCTCCGGAGGCACCTCGAAAAAGTGCGTGTTCACGATAACGCAAAATCTACTGGACCAATCGTTTTGAAATTTTGAACACTACTTCTTCACGAGATTCACCAGGTATTGTCGAGAGCCTTTTTTTTTAATAATTATTAATTCTACAGCAAGAAATTAGCTGATTTTTATAGCGAAAATCGATTTTTCTGCTTCCAAGTGGTACGAAAAAAATTTTAAATAAAAAAAAAAGTCCCTCCGTGATTACCTCGAGAAACATCTCCTTTAACGAATGCATTTTGTTTTTCTTGTTTCAGATGATTCTTTTGCGAGTTATGATGAACACCGCAAAGCAACTTTTTTTCGAGACGCCTCCAGAGATTCACTGTCACCCGCTTAATTTTCAATATTTTCGAATGAAAATTTAGGAAAATATTGTTTAAATGTTGCATTATTATAAGAAAGTTGATTGAATGAATTCAAACTATTTGTATCGCCAGAAAAAAATCTTAAAAACATGCTTCTTTTTCACCGAATTAACCTTACCTCCCCCTTCAAGACATTTTCACGTCAAAAAGAAAATGGTGAGAAGCATATAAAACGCAAAGACCTCGGACAGATATCAAGTCTCTTTACTCGTGTGAGGCTGGCAGCTCCATTAATAGAACAGAAACGTGCTCATCTGTTTCGTAGCTGCTATACAGCGCGCCAACAGACACTATCGTGGCTCTCGTGCGCCATGAAGCTCCCTTGGTACGAGGCTCTGGATGAATGGAAGAAGATGGTCAGAAGCAGAACAGTGAAAGTAAAATAGAGTCGGAACTCTTGGGATGCCTTGAGGATATAACAACGCACAATACGCGAGAGAAATAAGATACAGCAGTGTGTGACAGCAGCATCAGCAGCACGAAATAGAAAGAGGGAAGAAACAAAAAAAAGAAATAAAAAGAAAAAAAATAATACAAAAAATTGAAACTAATGTTTCGCTGTCAAGGATGCCTGTGCAACGACGCATAACACTTAATTAGAATGCTTTGCTGGGGCTAAGCGATTTGGTCGGATTTCGGTGCAAATGGGCGTTTACGTGTACACCTACGGACCATTTACAACCCTCGCGACATCATCGCTAGATCCTGTCGGCTGTGTGCGAACGCAACGATAACGAAACCATCGCGTATCTGCCCGTCTGTCGGTTTATCACAGACAATTTTCTTAGAAACTATGGGACGTAGAAACATCCAATTAACTCACATATCTCGCACTAAAGACATAAAAATATCCAAATAAGAATTAAAGAGGCGGTAAATTAGCTCCTCCAAAATTGTTTTGTTAAAATTTATGTATTATGTGGGATATTGTTCGAAAAGGCTTGTCATATGTAGGGGAGACCGGGGCTAAAAGTAACAGGGGTAATTTGTAACAATGCCTATATCTCTTGAACGAAAAATGGGAGTTGAGAGGGGAAGACGCCAAAATGATCGTCAGAGCTCTGGGCATTTCGTTTTCTCGTCCGTCGTACCTACGTCGTCGTCGGTTACGATAACGTTCTGTCAAAAGCGCGACGGAAGTACAGATTTCCGAAGTACTACTTTTTGATTACACTCAATATTTCTCGGTTTTTTCTCCGGATTATATCTCATTTTTGATTGTCATTTATCGCCAAACCGTATACGCATAGGTTTTGCGATCTATCTACCCGATTGTTTATTTTTGCTTCCTCATAGAGGAAGCTTTGTTTTCGTGAAAACATTTTTTTTCGAGATGTTCATGAAAACGTGTTCAGAATGCCCCAAAACATCTAAAATCACATTTAGAAAAGATGTCCGGATGTATGCAAGTGGGTGTGCGTGTGTGCGTGTGTGTGTGTGCGTGCGTGCGTGCGTGTGTGTCCGTGTGTGTGTGTGTGTGTGTGTGTGTGTGTGTGTGTGTGTGTGTGTGTGTGTGTGTGTGTGTGAGTGTGTGTGTGTTTGTGTGTGTGTATGTATGTATGTAACGTTGGTTGAGCGTTCATAACTTGAGAACGGTTCGAGATATCAAGCTGAAATTTGTCACGCATGTAGAAGGTTCACGGCGCATAGCATGATTCAATTTTCAGAAAAATCCATGCAGTTTTTTCGTTTTTACGCGATTTTAAAAAAATTCAAAAATTTATTTTTGGTCTCTAGCTTCCACAATTTTAGAGATATCGAGCTCAAACTCAGTGTAATGTTGGACGATTACAGGGCAATGCTCGTTACTAAATTGGAAAAAAATCCATGGCGTGCTTTTGTTTAAAGAAATTTTAAAAGGTGTAAAAAAAAAGGTGTGCGCACTCTAACTGGCATAATTTTCTAGATATCGGACTAAAATTTCGTACCAAGCTGCACTATTATCAAGCGACGTTTTGGATCGAATTTGGGCAAAATCCATCGAGCCATTCATATTGTACGTCATTTTGAAATTTTAAAACAATCAACGTAAGTGCTCTAGCTTCGACAATTTTCGAGATATTCCGCTAAAATTTAGTACAAAGTCGCACTATCATCAAAATATTTCGTATAGAGGTTGGGCAAAATCCATCGTGGCGTATGAATTTAATGCGATTTTCAATTTTCTTAAATTCGGAATAGAATTCACCATATATTTATTCTAGACTAGATCGATTCACGAACGGATTGTATATAAGAACAAGGGTGCAAAGTCGAACCTTGCACATTGCTTCCTTATAATTTTTTACATTTGCCAAAGCTTCCTCTATGAGGAAGCCCAAATTGATTTGCACAGTTCCTCATAGAGGAAACTTTGGCAAATGTAAAATGTTATGAGGAAGCAATGTGCAAGGTTCGACTTTGTTTCGAATTTGCCAAAGCTTCCTCTATGACAAAGCCGAAATTGATCAACACAGTTCCTCATAGAGGAAGCTTTGGCAAATTAAAAAAATTATGAGGAAGCAATGTGCAAGGTTCTACTTTGCACCCTTGTTTTTTTCATAAGTTCAACAAAAAAAATTTGGGGCTAGAAGTGACACTCGTTCGGGGCAAGTTGTAACAGTGTTACAACTTGCTCCAAACGACAGATGACCATTTATATCTTTTTACAGTTCCGTAAAATTTTATAACCCAGTGAACACAATTATGTAAAACTGATGTCAGAATGACTTCATGCCACGTCATGATTTACGTAAGATGTGAGTCATATATGAGTCATATATGACTCACAATTTCCCACTTCCTGACGTAAGATTTTTACGTAAGATAGATGACGTAAATATGACCTCTGATTGACATCATTATGACTTAACTGGCGTCAGAATGACATAACTCTGATGTCATAGGAAAGTAAAGATGCTACCGGATGCTTACAAAAATATGACGTCCAGCTGACTTACTTGTCATTTAGTTGACGTCGCATATGACATAAATTTGAGGTAATATATTGATGTAAAGTTGGGTCCGAACGCTTACATAACTGTGACGTCTTGATGACATGATTATAAAATACCTGAAGTTTTGATGACATAACTCTGATGTCATGGTGATAAGAAGAATTATAAAATGCTTACAATAATGTGATATTTAACTGACATAAGAAATAATTCACATTATTAGAAAAATTACTTACAATTCGTAGTTGAAAAATTATGAATTAAAAAATTAAACTTTCTGTTTAATCCGAAATGAAAAAAAAATTTAAATAATTTGAATTTGATTCGCTATTTGTAAAACCTTGTGACTCTAAAGAATTAAATATTTATTTAGTAAAAAAGCGTATTTATCGAGAATTGATAACTATTACAACAGACCTTGTAAAGTCAAAATGTTTATGTTTTCCACCTGTGAATAGTGATTATTTTGTTACTGTACCTTTATTACAATACAATAATTAATTTTGCAATTGGTTACATTTTATTTATAATAATCCTGATCTGTTTAATGTTGAAAATATATTTAATGTTTGCATTTAAGGAGAATTCGCGGTATAAGTAGAATTTAGACACAAAACATAAAAGTAAAAACTAGCTGCAAGTAGAAACCTGCAAAGTGCTTCCTCCGTAGTCCTCCGCACTTGAGCCAATGGACGAAATCCTTTATGAGGATCATGAGTACTTTTTTCTTTATTTATTCTGGCTTCCTCATAAGGGATTTCGTCCATTGGCTCAAGTCCGGAGGTCTACGGAGAAATCACTTTGCAAGTTTCTACTTGCAGCTAGTTTTAATTTGCAGGGGTTGGAACTTAGAAATTTCGAATTGCTCTAGAACTCGATCCGTTCGTCCGATTTCGGTCAAATTTAATATGTATTATAGCACAATGACATCCTATACTTGCAGAGAATAATGGTTCGATTGTTTGACGTTAACGACAGATAAAGCAAAAAAGTTGATTTTTTGTAAAATTCAAAAAATCATAAAATCTAAAGTTATCAATGGATTCGGCTCAAATTGAATACCAACCGTCCTTGTACTCAATTCTATATGTCAAAAACTATTTAGCCAGAAATGTTAAAAATTGCAGACGCTAGCGTGGCTACAGACATTTTTTGAAAAATTCAAAACGCTGTCGAAGCCGAACAAGTGCGTCGACAATTGCAAAATTTACAGATTACATAGATATAAGGAGGCACCACACGTGTGCAAAATTTGAGTACGGTAGCTTGAACCGTTCTTGAGTTATGAACGTTTGAATTTTAGAGGGTGGTTACATACACACACACACACACACACACACACACACACACACACACACACACACACACACACACACACACACACACACACACACACACACACACACACACACACACACAAAAACACACACACACACACACACACACAAAAACACACACACACACACACACACACACACACACACACACACACACACACACACACACACACACACACACTCACAC
>CAXAQZ010000276.1:0-80862 GCA_963971145.1 Sussaba pulchella
GACCACACACACACACATACACACACGCACACACGCACGCACACACACACACGACCACACACACACACACACACACACACACACACACACACACACACACACACACACACACACACACACACACACACACACACACACACACACACACACACACACACACACACACACACACACACACACACACACACACACACACACACACACACACACACACACACACACACACACACACACACACACACACACACACACACACACACACACACACACACACACACACACACACACACACACACACACACACACACACACACACACACACACACACACACACACACACACACACACACACACACACACACACACACACACACACACACACAACACACACACACACACACACACACACACACACACACACACACACACACACACACACACACACACACACACACACACACACACACACACACACACACACACACACACACACACACACACACACACACACACACACACACACACACACACACACACACACACACACACACACACACACACACACACACACACACACACACACACACACACACACACACACACACACACACACACACACACACACACACACACACACACACACACACACACACACACACACACACACACACACACACACACACACACACACACACACACACACACACACACACACACACACACACACACACACACACACACACACACACACACACACACACACACACACACACACACACACACACACACACACACACACACACACACACACACACACACACACACACACACACACACACACACACACACACACACACACACACACACACACACACACACACACACACACACACACACACACACACGCGCGCGCGCGCGCGCGCACACACACTTGCACACACTTGCACACACTTTCCCACACTTACGCCGTGGACTTTACGCCAGGCAAAATCCTAATTCCCGGCGTGTTCATATTTTGCCTCGGGTAAAATCGCGACCAGTAGTCCATCATGGATTTTTGACGCTGCAAAATCGATTATGCCCATCCCTGTACCTCACTGCTTAGTTGTTTTTTTTTACATGGCTTCTATTGATGAATTTTTATCTGTTATAACAACAACAAACACACTATTACACACAATTATTGTTAATATAACAATAATTAATTGTGCAGGTAACGGGGGTAAAAGTATTTTCGGAGTTAGCATTCATTGATGCTAAATATCTCTAAGTTGCGCATTATTGATGATTTTTCCCGATGTTATTTAAATCTCCTCCGTAGGTCGGTCTGTTTGAATCTCTTAAGTCTCCTCGAGATTTGGTTTGGGTCTACGACGGTTCTAGCTAGCTCATTGGAGTGAGTCTGTAATCGTCCTTCGTATCTTTCACTGAAGCGTTGGATTTCCTTCTTAACTATGCCCATTCCAAGGTCTCTGTGGGTAGTGGCATTACTGACGTACCAGGGAGCTTCGAGTATCATTCTCAGCGTCTTGGACTGGAACCTTTGCAGGATTTCCAGGTTCGCGTTATTGGCCGCCCCCCATAACTGGATACCGTGTGTCCACACGGGCTTTAGGATGGTTTTATAGATGCTAAGTTCATTGTTTAGCGATAGTTTCGATTTACGGCCGCTTAAGCAATACATTTTGCATATCTTTAGATCTAGCTCTTTCCTTTCCGTTTTCATGTGTTTTGCCCATGTTAATCGTCTGTCAAAATGCATACCCAGATATTTCACATTTGGCAGTTGGTACTGGATGTCCGTGCAGCTTAATTTTCGGGCAGTTGCCTCTTTTTGTAGCGAAAGTAACCTGTACAGATTTACATAGTTTCCCTGGCTTTTATGCGCCATGTGTAGAGCCAATTCTCAATTTTTCGGAGTTCCCTTTGCAGCTTTTTGAATGCAGTTTTTGGGTTTTCATGAGCCGCAAGTTTCGCGGTGTCGTCGGCAAACATCGCCGCTGTGATATCCCCTCTTATAGGCAAGTCAGCAGTGTACTGTGTATAGAGAACTGGTCCTAGGACACTTCCCTGCGAAACACCAGATTGGATAGAGTACAATTCTGAAAGTTCTTGACCATGGCAAACTTGGAAGCATCTGTCTCTTAGGTAGGATTTTAACAGAAGGAAGAACAGTGGTAATTTTTGTTTCATTTTGTAAAATAGGCCGTCATGCTAGACTTCGTCAACTGCCTGTTGAATGTCGAGGAATGCTGCAGAGCAGTATTTTTTTCTTCTATTGCGTTAGAGATGACATTAAATACTTTGTTTGTTCGTTCAATTGTTGAATGGCTATTTCTGAAGCCGAACTGATGGTCGGGGATGAGTTTGTCGTCAGTTATTGGGGTCTTGACCCTTGTCAGCAGGAGTTTCTCGAATAGTTTGGACATAATTTTCAGTAGGCTTATAGTCACTTCGTTTGGCGGCTTTCCTGGCTTTGGAATCATGATGATTCGCGCAACTTTCCATTGCTGGGGGATGTGAGCGGTGCGGAGAATTGCATTGAATAGTGTGGTTAAGAAAACTAGGGCTTTTCTGTGCAGTTTTTTGAGAAGTGTTCCTGTGATTAGGTCGTAGCTGGGGGATTTAGCGTGTTTCATTTCTTTTAGTATTGTTCGTTTTACTTCTTCGGGAGAAAAGTGTTTAACTGGTAGATTCATAGGCAGAGGTCATTCCAGGAACTGTGGTATTTCTTCATTGTGCAGTTGAGTTGGTACAGGAGTGAACACTCCGGCTAAGTGATTGTCGAATATCTTTGCTTTTTCGGCATCGCGTTTAGCCCAATCTCCGTTTGGTTTTTTGATCGGTGAGTTATGTTGCTCGGGCTGTTTCATTCTTTTAGTGACTTTCCACAGGGAGTAGTCGGTGCTCGCTGTGTTGGTTAGGTTGGATAAGTTTTGTTCGACGATGCTGTTATTGTAATCGTAGATGAGTTTTTTGAGTTCACGGGTGATTCTATTGAAATTTGATTTGTTAATTGGATTCCTATTTAGTTGCCAAACTCTTCTAAGTCTTCTTTTTTGAGCTATTTTTTCTCTAATATTTGTTGGATAGCTGTTTTTCGGTTCCTCACTGGTTGCTTCAGGTGTAGCCGCCCAGGCTGAGTCTTGTATGAATTGAGTGATATACTCTGTAGCATCCTCTATTTCTTCCTTGCTTTTTAGTGGTACTTGCAGGTTTATATCTTTGTCCAGTTTATCTTGAAAGGCCGTCCAGTCCGTATTTTTATTATGAAGAGACGGGAGTGTTTCCTTGTACATAATCCCACTGCTTAGCGTTAATATCACCGGAGTGTGGTCAGATGATAAGTCTAAACTTGACTCTAAGCGCGTGTACGTGTTTACTATTCCTTTAGTCACAAAAAAGTCTACCACGTCAGGTATTTTGTTTATATCTGTAGGCCAATATGTTGGTTGGGCAGTCGACAGCTGATCACAATTTTGCTCCACCATGGCTTTTCAAAGTTCCCGGCCTCTGGGGCGGGTAAGTCTTGCCCCCCAACGTAAGCGTTTTGCGTTACAATCGCCACCAGCTAGGAACCTGGGACCTTATGTTTGAAGATATTCCACAAACTTGTCTTTTTTATGGAATGTCTCGGAGGGGCGTAGCTGGCTGATACCGCGAAGGGGCCGTGTGTCCAGTCCTCAATTACGATGCTCGTGGCTTGCAGGTAATCCTTTTCGAGTCCTATTATTTCGTGATGTTTAATTGCGTTTTTTATTATGATCGCAGTTCCTCCGCGTGCAGTGCCAGCTGGGTTTTTTGTGTCGTAAATATTATAACCGTGAATTTCAAAGTAGCTTCTGTCCGTGAAATGTGTTTCTGTAATCAGTACGATATCTAATCTATTTGTGTGTATGAACGTAATTAGTTATTGGCGGTGTTGTACCAGTCCATTGGCGTTCCATAATGCTATTCTATAGAACTGGTTCATTTTTCCGCGAATTCGGTTACCACCGTAGTCAGTAGGTTTAGCATTGTGTTTAATAATTGGTTTTGCTGCGTTAACCCTACTTTCAATTCATTGAGGGATTTCCCGAGAACGACAACTATCTCGGAAATGTTACTATTATCTGCGTGATTTTCTGGGGATGAGGTTGTGTTCGTGACTTGGGCATAGCTCAGATTATTTTCTCTGCGCGTTTGTCGCGTTAAGGCAATACTACCGGACTGCTTTTCTTTCGTTGTGTTTGCATTTTCGTCATTTGCCCTGTGCTAATGCGGTCTGTGCATGCTTCTACCAGGTTTTTCTAGAATATTTTGATGTATTTAGCAGCCTTTGTAATTCACTGGATAGTCCCCCTCACATAGTGCACATTTTGCAGGAGTCTCTCTACTTTGAGTGGAGTATGGCGAGTTATGGTCATCCCCACATTTGATGCATCGATGTTGTCTACGGCAGTAAGTTTTGGTATGACCATACCTCTGGCACCTAGCGCACTGGACGATTGTTGTAGTTTTTGTTGGAGGTTCAATTTAAATTTGTGCATTTAATATTAAATCTATGTTGTAAATGTCTTTATCATTTCGATTGGGTTCTAAGTCCACAAAAAATATTGGTTGGGGCTGGCGAGTTTGCCAATGGAGTTTATTTACAACTTTGCGTACCGGGTGTCCAAGTTCCTCGATCGCGTTTTTAATCTCTGCTGGGGAAGTAGATGGGTGGGGCCATCTAATGACAACTCTGTATGCTCGCTGCTCTTTCAATTGAAAGGTGTGATAGGAAGCACCTACTTCGTCGAGTTGGTGGACAATTTCTCTGTATGTATCAGCGTTTTTGGCCATCACTTTTAACTGTCCACTACTGTTGAGAGTTCGGTGCGTATAGTCGTTTTTTTGTACTACTTGTCCTAGCAGATTCGATAATTTAGCAATCGATTTAACACCAGATATAAATATTGGCGGTGGTTTAGGTTCTCTCTCGCTTTCTTTTACTGTTTCTTCGCTGCGATTGTTAACAGCTTGATCTGCTTTGTGTACGAGGACTGCGTATCTATTTGTATTAGGGACGACTGTAGGTAACTCACCACCGCTATCTGGACTACTCATTCTCGCACGTTTTCTGTTTGTAACGACTTGCCATGTTGGAGATTTGATCTGACCCGTGTGTACCGGCTTTTGGTAGAGCTGGCTCTGTAGGCGCACTATTATTTTTCTCCGTTTGCATTGCTGCGTCTTCGCTGTCCTCGGAGGATTTGTCACCATCTCCCATGCCGCTACGGCTTGCTAAACACCGAAATATTACGCGTTCGAATTTGAGGAATCACTGAGTATAAACACCACTGTATACGATACAGGCGATTACTTGTAATCGTCAACGGGTCCGTCTCTGTCGACTGCCCGAGCCAGACTGACTGCTTAGTGATGAACATATTGTTTCCTTCACGGCTGCGTGAAAATGCTCACTTTACTTGTCTCTTCTCCGTTTGGAAAATACGGGATTTCCCACGGCTTTCCGGGTAGGTCTCGAAATTCATACGGCTCACTTGTCCGAAAACGTATATATTAGAAAGGTCCTTATATAGGGCTCGGACGAATTTTGACCACGCCCCCCCCCCCCCCCGACAAGCTCTAAATAATTTTGAAAAAAGTTCCCTAAACTGGTAGCCCGCCATCTTTAAAACCGGCTATTACCAGCAGGGGTCATTTTTCCCCTTTAAAATACACAGGATTTATCGACTCTCTAGTAATATCCCTATTCGGGTCTCTTGAAATCATCTTAAAAATCCAAGAAGTATCTCAATGAGTCCGTGGCACCTTTGTGCATGAAAAAAAAAATCTTACGGTTTGACTTTGAAATGGTTATTGGTCGTTCCACGCCGATATTTAAACATGTTTTTCGGTTTTTTATTATTCCCGGATAATCTTGTCAGAAAATTTTTCAGATTTCAAATATCAATCCTAAAATTAAAAATACTGATCATGAAAGCCATATTGGTCATTCTGACTCACAAGGGGAAGGCCTCAACCATGAAACTTACTTTTCAATAAAACTATCATAAATCGATAGTACATTGAAAATTATTAGACACCTGTCCCGGCTTCTTTGTAGGTGGGCCCTAGTTTAATTATTATTAATTTTTTTTAATCACGGTTGCAGCGGCAGATAAACGAGGTGCCAGTCGCGTGCTGTGCTCTCACCAAGCGCCGATGGCGCAGGGCAAAAGTGTAAGTCCAGCAATCATGATGTCGCTGGTTCGAATCCTGGTAATTTCATTTTTTTTTTCAGTTCTTTCTATTGCAATCGTGCTTACAATTATTTTATGACGCTCTCCCGGTGATTCAATTTTTTTTGATAGTTAGATTAATGGAAAATAAAAATCATGCAGAAATTTTTTGGATTATTTTCGTACGTAATTGTGATTTGTTTTCATTCACATAGCTTACCTTATTCACGTTCCTTTTCATATGTATGATAGTCGTCGTAGAAACATTCAATAAATCGCTTGACATATAATTTAATATATCGTAATAACATTCAATATACCATTTGATATATCGTAATAACGTTCAATATATCATTTATTATATCGTAATAACATTAAACGAATCGTGATTTATTTTTATTCGCATATTCGTGGATGATAGTCGTCGTACAAATATTTAAAGCACAACGTTTTCCTACAACGAGCGCATTTTATAAATGCAACTCCGTTGCAATTGCAGCTTTCTCGGGTAAGCGTTACCGGGAAGCAAGCTTCATTCACGTTAGCAAAAGCAATTTTGCCCGGCAACAATTTTGACGCATACCAAGCGTATTTAACCATATCGTTAAATATCGGAGCGCTCAATTGATGGTGGATGATTGAATGAATTTTTATCGCATCCTCACGAGTGTTTATTTCTCGTTTTTCTTTCAATAAATCTGATGCATTTTGCAGTTTTTTAATTCTGCTCTTCATTTGTCGGTAAAAATATACGTCGCAGGGCTGACATAAAGGCGTACATTTCGGAGGAATGACTTTAACGGTGCACGTAACTTCGTCTGATTCATTGGTAAATATGTCATCGTAAATGAGCGAATCTGCATGTCCTCCCCACGAATCGAGAAGTAACCGGAATTTGTTGTCACGAACGTAGGGCTTGAGGACTTTCTCGAGATAGTCGATAAACAGCTTTTTCGTTAGCTATCCCGATTTTAGGCATGTAACAATGACGTTTCCGAATTCTCCCCACAATTGTTCCACGGTTTTCGTGACCCGGGGGCCAAATTTATTTGCTGCTTCTTGTATGCAGATAAAAACGTGAGGCAAAAGAGTTCCAGCTGCAGTCAAACTGTATTGCACGTTGTAGGAATGCGTTATCTTGTTTAAATTTTGCTTTTGCACACGGATAGTTTTGGAGCCTTGGAAATCAAGAGAACGATCCATAACCATTTCGTATCGGCAATTCGCTTGTTTACCATAATCTCTTTACTAACGAATCAGACGGAGCTCGTTGTGTTTTAAATATTTCTACGATGACTATCAATCACGAGTATGTGAATAAAAATAAATCACGATTACGTACGAAAATAATCCAAAAAATGTTTGCATTTATATTTTCCATTAATCTAACTATTAAAAAAAAATTAAATCACCGGGAGAGCGTCATAAAATAATTGTTAGCACGATTGCAAACGTAAGAATTAAAAAAAAAAAAAAAAAAAAAAAATTACATACCAGAATCCGAACCAGCGACATCATGATTGCTGGACTTACACTTTCGCCCTGCGCCATCGGCGCTTGGTGAGAGCAGAGCACGCGACTGGCATCTCGTTCATCTGCCGCCGCAACCGTGATTTAAAAAAATTAATAATAATTAAACTAGGGCCTACCTACAAAGAAGCCGGGACAGGTGTCTAATAATTTTCAATGTACCATCGATTTATGGTAGTTTTATTGAAAAGTCAGTTTCATGGTTGAGGCCTTCCCCTTGTCAGTTTTTTTTCTTCATTAGTTTTTCCTCTAGTTATCGAATAATTTTATCGAAAGAAAGTTCAAAATATTCGATCTCATTCTGAAGATTAAAAATACTGCTCTTAAAATTAATATGGGCCATTCCAGCTCGAAACATTCTTTATTTTTCGTTTTTGAAATTTTTATCAGCCATTTTTCCAAATTTTCGAAAATAAATAGTCTTTCGAGTTGGAATAGCCCATATAAATTTCAAGACCAGTACAGTGGAACTTCTCATAGCGTACACTCTCATAGCGTACGAGGGCAGAGCGTCGGGAGGCAGTAGGTTGGTTGGAGGGGGATCGATCAGGGCCGTCGCACATACACTTCAGAAGGGCGCTTAAAAGGGGTGACCGTAATTTTTTTAAAACGTGTTTTGGGAGATGTTTCATTTGCGCTTCAATGTTGTCAAATTTTTCGTATTAAAAAATATTTTATTTTTCCAATAAAATGTATTATAAGATCATAACATTTTATATGCACAACGCGTATTAAAAGCAACTATTCCGTTAAAAATAATACCCCTTAAACATACAAGTTTTTTTTTCTTAATAAGGCTTTGATGCAGCGGAGTTTTTTTTACGGTTTCAAGAGTTTTTAAGGCTCATTTTTTTTTGTCGTTCTGCAACGCGACTCTAATCACAGAGCGAATTTTTGTTATCTCGTGCAAACTCTTAGGATTACAATTTTCCTTGGATTCCAACCACCTTGAAGATATTTTAACTGAAGCAAGAGCATCTTTCGCTGTTGGCTTTTCCAATAGAGTTTCGTCGTCCTCATCTGCAGTATCTGAAACATCAGCTGTAGTACGATTCAGTTCTCGCCGGCAACCTGGAGTCTGGATGTAATTTCGAAAAACGTGCACGATATTAGAAAATGGTTGTACCAATTATGTATACACTAGGCCGGCTTGAAAAAAAAACTTTTTTTTTCTTTCAATCAAAATACATTCACGCCAAAGGATCTTCCTTCAAGAGAATCGTGTCCAAAAATGAGCCCGACCGGACCATTTTTAGGGGTCGCGCAAGATTTTTCAAGTTTTCCCATTTGATTAACATGGGAAGAACGAAAAGTTTCCATTCAAAAAATAGTAGCTCCGCCAATCAGCCGTTCTTGGTTTGAAAATCTTTAGGACCTTCGAGCATGCGATTGATTTGAATCGCTTTCATTTGCAGGATTGGGCCTGACACCCGTTCTCCTAGTAAACGTTCCTGATGAAACCATTTGAATAATGCAGCATCGAGAGGCTGGTTTTCCATGTTGTTCATTCGTTTCTTCTTGAGTGAACCTTCCTTACCAGTTATTATTGAGCCATATTCCTCGAGTTCTTTTCTTTTGCCCTTAATGCGACAAATAGTTGGATCGGTGACCTTATACTCAGCAGCCAGTTTCGTCACTGATTCTCATCTAGCCGATCATTCTAGCCAAGGTAGAATTTCTAATTTTTCAGAAAAATCTAGTCGCCGGTAATTAGGATTTTTGCTCATAGCGATTTTTTTAAACCAATGCTGAAAATAATCATCTCAAGGTTAAAATTTCGTTGTAAACAAGAACGTTTTTTCGAGGTTATGTCTACCTAAACTATTAGTATGTTCGTATTAATAACACAAATCCCGTATCAGCCAAAATGTTCACAGCGAATAATTGATTTTTATTATGTGTAAATAATGACTTACTTTTTATATATACGATATCCACGATGTTATACGATGTTGTCGCGGTTTTGTTTACAAAATCTCATACCGGCACGAGCGAACACGGGGTCTGCAGTCACGGCACTGCACGAGTGTCAAGGAAGGGAAATGGTGGGGTTAGCAGTTGATCGACTACAGCCGGTTCTGGCTCGCGATTGGTACTTCAGATAGCGTACATTGTCTCCCTATTACGTACGCTATGAGAGGTTCCACTGTATTTACAATCTTCAGAATAAGATCGGATATTTTGAACTTTCTTTTGATAAAATTATTCGGCAAGTAGAGGAGAAACGAAAGAAGAAAAAAAAACAAATTGAGTCGGAATGGCCAATATGGGTTTTAAGTTCCGTCTTTTGAATTATAGGATTGATATTTCAAATCTAAAAAGTTTTCTGACAAAATTATCCGGAAATAAGAAAAAACCGAAAAACATATTTATATATCGGCGTGGAACGACCCATAACCATTTCTAAGTCAAACCGTAAGTTTTTTTTTCATGCGCAAAGGTGCCACGGACTTATTGAGATACTTCTTGGATTTTTAAGATGATTTTAAGAGACCCAAGTAGAGATATTACTAGAGAGTCGATAAATCCTGTGTATTTTAAAGGGGAAAATGACCCCTGCTAGTAATGGCCGGTTTTGAAGATAGCGGGCTGCAAATTAAGGTAACTTTTTTTAAAATTATTTGGAGCCGATCTGGGGGGGGGCGGGTGGGTCAAAATTCGTCCGAGCCCTATATAAGAACCACTCTCGTATATATAGATTAGGGTGGTTCTTATTTCGGTTATTTTGGAAATGTAATTGAGGCCCGGTGTCAATCAATGGCAAAAAAAATGTATGATCCTATTTGAACCTCTTAGTCCAACTCCTCTATCTTCTGAGAAGCAGGTGAAGTTTCCCGTTTAAAATACACACAATTTTTCTCCATCCCGGTAATTATATTAGTGGGAGGGCTAATTATTTTGAAAAAATCCAATAAAATATAGAATTCACGGTTATAAACCCTACTTTCAGGGAAAAAATATGACACATGGGTCGTTTCAGGCTACATTTACGAGCACCTTCGCACCGGTCCCTGACGATCGTCCTGCAATTTATTGGGATAATTCTGAAATAAATAGAATATTTGAGAGTTACGGGATCCTACATTGATTGTAATCGTTCGGGAAGGTTGAGTTAAATGTTTTACGTCAACTTTGTCCCACTTGGCTTAGGTCTTATGCAGATTCATCAATTTTTTAGTTTTAAAAAGAGTGAAAAATATAAAAATGACCCATACATTTATATTTTCATACAGTTACATTTTTTTTCCTGAAAGTAGGGTTTATAACCGTGAATTCCATATGGTATTAGATTTTTTCAAGAATAATTAGTCCTCTCACTAATATGATTACCGGGATGGAGAAAAATTCCGTGTATTCTAAATGGGAAACTTTACCTGCTTTTCGGAAGATGAAGGAATTGGACTGAGAAGTTCAAATTAGGATCAAAATTTTTTTTTTTGCCATTGATTGATACCGGGCCATAATCAAATATCAAAAATGACCCAAATAAGAACCACCCTAATATAGATATAGTGGCGTAGCTCGTTGTACCGCGTGAAGATGATTACGTGGTAGATCGCGCTATGCCATTATATCTATCCATACGTTTTCGGACGACTGAACAGTATGAATTCCGAGACCTACCCGGTTTTCCATTATCCACGGTAACTCACTTCACGGCGTGAGTCATGTGCCAAAATCGCACGAAAGCGCACGTGCGATCAGGCCTGTGCAACTCCGACTTGAATGGTGGACCAACTGTTGAAATCGGCCGTGGCGCGGCGCTGTCAGGCCTAAGGGCCGGCTTTGCTATCAAAGCATAAGTGCAAAAACCTTCAAGAACAATTGCAGCCAAGAAAAAAAAAATAAGATTTGAATTTTTCCTATGCAATTGCAAGCAAGCTGGCAACTCGTCGGCCCTATGAACAGCCAGCGCTGCGCCGCGGCCACTTTCAACTGTCGTGCCACTTTATGTCAGTAGGCCAGCATAGGAGTACCAGGAACCTGCGTGCGATATTGGCTACATTACCCACGCTGCGAAGTTAGTCACAGTAGATAATGAAAAAACCGTAGACAATAACGTATCTTCCAAACGGTAAAGCGACAACTAGTGTGGGCATCTTCCTGCACTCGTAAAGAAAAATAGTATAAACTAATACACAAGAAATATCAATGGATTCAAATAATTATAAGTTTTCCAATGGTGCTTACAAACGGATCCTCGCTTTCTTTGTCGTGAAGTTGTCGACGTTCAAGGGCAGACGTGATTTTTGCAAACGCGCCTCGTTAGTGACCTGATAATTTTCGCCGGTAGTGTATATTGTGTACCAAGGTGACAAAGTTGGGCTCTTAGAAAGGCCTTGTCTCCATGGTGCGCACGATACTGTATGTAACAAAACTATGTTCTCCGAGCTTTACAAAGCTTCCAAAAAGTACAGCGCAGAGATCGAATATGCTCATCTTCTGTCTCCTATTCGCTAGTCTCATGTTGTGCAGAAAATATGAAAAAAATTAAAAATTACGCCCGCCTAACAGGGCTGAGCGCGGGATACTCACGTTCTAGGAGTTGAATGAGCACTACGTACTATATACCATATCGACAGTTGAGAGTAGCGCAAAGGCCTATGTTTTTCGCTGGAATTTCCGATAACAGGGTGTCCCATTTGGAGGAATACGGTCGAATAACTCTCCAGGGAAACGAGTGGCAACGAAATGGGTCGGATTAAATTTGTAGGGATCGACGGGAAAAACTCAGTGGTGACAAAATCTTAATTATGCTGCGAACATAATGATTATTTCAAATGAAAATAATCTGTTTGATCCCACAAAAATTGTAGTTCTTTTCAAGACGAATTCAGAGACAATGTAATAACAATGGAAAATGAAAAATAATATTCAACGTTCGAACAAGGGTTCTTGCTCACACTGTATAGGCAAATTTTGCTTACGCCTTACATCGACGTATTAGTAAACAGAAAACATTCCAGCGAATCGGCGTACTAAGGAAGCGAGAATAAAGCAAATCACATTTTTTCGTGTGATTTTCCATGAAACATAGAGTATCCTCTGTTATGAATTTTTCATCGATTTTCCATGAAATTACATGAGTGGTAGCATTAAGACTACGGTAAGGAAGTTAGTTAATTATTAAGTTCAAGTTGTCTCTGGTTACAGCCAAGAAAGTCTGCCGAATGCTAATGGATTCAATACCTAAAACCCGAGAAAATTTAGTTTTTAAATTTAGCTACTTACGGCGCACATATCGTTCGGCTAGGTGTAAAATGCGATGCAAGAAGACGATCCAAAACCGTTGTGTATCAAAACTTTTTTGAGTCTTGAGAACGTTTCCTTAACACAATGATCGTGCTTCTTTACTTCAGTCTTCGTAGCATGGGGTTCAGAAAGGAAAGGTGCTGTCGAAGAAGGAGACTTTTGTGGAATACATCGAAAGAGGGAGAAGCTCCAGGGCAAAGGCCAAAAAGCAAAAGAAAGACGAAGTGAGAGAGCAAGAGCAAAAGAAAGACAGGAAGGGAACGAGAGAGAGCGAGAAAGCGTGTGGTATATGCAAACCGCACGAGAGAAAGAAGTTTCGAACGAGAGGGATGGAGTGCTGGGACCGTCAATTATCGAGCGTGGCTCGCTCTCGCCGGGCGGCCATGTTGCACAATCCCGACGTCCACCTCCAATGTCCATTCCGGCCGCGGACACTCGTTTGCTAGCCAGAGGACAGAGTCCCCGGGAGCCGCGACCGGCCGAGAGGCTCTGCGCTCGCCCGCTCGGTGACTCTCGTTCGCCCTGCCTACTGCATATGTATTATATGCGATTGTGTTCCGAGAAACTTGTATTCGATACAGGAACTCTGTCCGCACTCTTAGAACTGCGCATTCGCCTCACCAGTGCCACCGGTATAGCTGCGGTAGCCAGTGGCAGTTACACAAAAGAATAAAACAAAAGAATTAGTGTATGCAAGAGAAAGAATACAAACTGAAATATAAAAAAAATAGGAAAAGAGATGGCGGGTTCGGAAGGGTGCTGGAGTGAAAGGGGAAGAAGAGGATCTCGAACGGGGAAGGAAGAGCAGAGATGGAGTGGAAAAGAAGAAAGAAAGAAAGAACGAATAAAACGCTGCATGTAGTGCGTTTGCACCTGGCTCGTGTGTGCGGACCGTGCTACTCACGCCAGAGTTCGATGGGTTTCTCTTTCGTGAACCTTCAACGTTTCTCGGAGCTTCCCAAGATAGCGTCTCTCAGCTCCCTGCTCGATCCGCAAAATGACGACGAGAACGGTAAATGTGTACATATGTATGTACCGATATATGTGTACCTGTAAGATGTAGGGTCGTCGTGGCCACGGTAGCCGCGTGAAAAGTCGCCGGTACGCTACTCCTACACCTCTTCGTGTGGTCACGTGGATGTGACACTGCTGAGCCCATGAAGGATGATCTTTTCTCCGGTAGAGACTCCTCGAGGATTGAAAGAAGAGGGAGTCACCTTTTTCTTTGTATGTATACAATAGGCTGTGTTGGTTTTTTTCCTCCCCCGACGGTTAGTGAAAAATCTATAGATAGTACCCTCAAATAACCAGAAAAAAATTAGCAGCTTGATAACATTTTTTCTTAAAGTCGCTCATCGCATATTTCGTTTTCCCATTTGATTAACATGGGGAGACCTTGACGTTTTCATTCAACTAAGGATAACTCCGTGAGTTTTATAGCTACGTCGGTCCGGTTGGTCTTATTTTACAGCTTCTAAAACCCGCTTAAAACGACTTCGAAAAGTCCTAAATCCAATTGCAACTTCTGTCCATAATCGTGTCGGTACTAGAGAAAAGTAATACAAGAACCCAAATATTCGAATACAAGTGGTTTATCGAATTTTGTTTCTTATGGGTTGAACATTGATCGGATATCTGTATTATTCTTAAATTCGAAGAATGATGCAAATTTTCACGGTCATTTGGAGCATAAATGACAATATATAACAAAATAATACTGGAAAAATTAATTTTTTATTTATTAAAATATTAATCGCAGTATTCGGAGGGAATGGTTTCTTTAAAACATGTTTCAAAGTTCGGATGTCGATCAACATAATAAGAATTCATATTTGAAACTTATAAATCATTTTTAATCCATTTTTTTATTCGAAAGCTTGCAAATTGCTGTTAGGAAATTTTTTCCGATGATCACTAACATATTGGAACACAAATTGTCTTTGTTCTTCATTAAAGAACATTATACTCCAAGTCATTTATACTCCAAGTAACCGTGGAAATTTGCATTTTTCTTCAAATTTAAGAATAATACAGATATCCGATCGATGTTCTACCATTAAAAAACAAAATTCGATAAACCACTAGTATTATTCAAATATTTAGGTTCTTGTATTTCTTTTTTCCAGTACCGACACGATTATCGACAGAAGTTGCAATCGGATTCAAGACTCGAAACCGTTTCAAGCAGGTTTTAAAGAGCTTCAAAATGAGACTAACTACATCGACGTAGCTATAAAACTCACGGAGTTATCCTCAGTTGAATGAAAACGTCAAGGTCTCCCCATGGTAATCAAATGGGAAAACCAAATATGCGATGAGCGACCTGAAGAAACAATGTTATTTAGCTGCCAATTTTTTTCTTGGTATTTGAGGGTACTATCTATGGATTTTTCACTAACCGTCAAAAAAAAAAATCAACACAGCCTAGTATACAACCATCGCTTTTGGAGCCTTTATGTTTTCCATGGATAGATTTGTAACTGATTTACGTTTGGGGTAAGTGGTGAAGTTTCGTGAAATGAAGTTACAAAAGATTTTTATCAGCGATAATGCTTTTTTCCTGAAGATCAGAAAGACTTCCATATGAACGGTACTTGTATGAAACATGGTAACCACAGGATATTGGTTAAACCAAGTTCGCTTCGGATTGCGTTACCGATGTAGGAATCGACCAACGGGCTAGTACTGGGCCGTCAACAGTGGCCGAATCTCCAATGCTGGTCCAGAACTGGCAACAATCGTGGGGAAATGGCTAGCTGTCGGGATGATATCCTGGGCCCAGTATTGGCCATCAATGCAATTATTAGGCCCCTTTACTGGGTCAATAATGGTGTCCGACAATGGTCCGCACTGGTCGCCAGTTAACCATTGCTGACCCGGCGATGGTTGCTGGTACTATGCCATAATTGACGGGTCAGCTGCCATCGATGGCGCACTTAAGGTAGCCTACTGGCTACCTTACTATGCCAATGCTGAAGGTTCGGGCACTATTGATGGCTCAATTTTGGCTCGATAGTCGACCCTTACACAGACGGGGTGAACGGGTTGATCCGAAAGGTTTACACAAAATATAAATACAATTTTTTTACATTATTTTTATTCCCGTACATATTATACATATAATATCGAAAATAACGATGTACACGCGACTTTCCAATGAAATTTTTGAAAAATATCGTTCAACACGTATTTTTCCACCAAATAAAAAAAAAAAATTCTTCATCACATTGTTTTCTACTTTTTTCGAAAAATATTGTTCAACGCTTCTTCGTTTTTTTCATTTTTTAAAATTATTTTTTTCCCACTTATGACTAATGAACGTTTGATAAACGAATTTGTCAAATTATTTTTTTTTTTAGTTTTTATGAAGCTATTTTTTGTCATTGCCAATTCATTTAATTTTTCGCACTTAAAGTCGCATGATTTCTGACTATTGAAATCCATTCACATTACAATGATACGACCATCTTTCATTTCTTTATACTTTTGATTGACGATACGCGACACTCGACCCGACGGAAGACGATGAGAGACTGTCGGTCGTACCGCGTATCTTGTGCACCGTGAACACCGTCGAAAAGCGTTAACAAATAACGAATTTTTGTTTATTTACATGCTGGCTTCGCGAACGCCGAGAAAGTCTTTGAGGCAGGGGGAGGGGGGGGGGGGGGGGGGGGGTCGTAGCTACGCCGAAGATTGTAGCTGCAACGCGTTACCACGCGAGCCGCCATGAGTCCGTGAGAGAGAACGAATTGGGGAGAGAGAACGGGCGCATACGTGAAGGCGATGTGCGATATGTTTTTCTCGTTATTTTTCGCACTTTAGCGAGCGCCAATAGCGATGTTTTTCTTGGCGTTATGGCGGAGATCGAACAAGCGAAACGTCGTTTTTAACTCCCGGCTGAAAACGGGAGTTATGTGTTTCGTCGTGAGCAACGTGAATTGGCGTTTTGTTGGAAATGCGTTTCCGGCCAAACGGCTGATTTTCTTCTTACAAATTGATGTACATCGGTGTCGGAAGTCACAGAGAGGGTTTAGCTTCCATAATATTTATGATCAGATCTCAACTCGCGGAGATATTAAATGTAGAAATTTGAACGCTTTCGAACGTTTTCTTCAAATCGCAATTTTGATCGGTTCGACTGCATGCATTGCAGACTTCACGGCATCGTCAGCTGTGACAGCGCGTGTGTAAGTGCAGTGGAACGTATCCGTGTGTTTTGCATCGAGGCTCTGGACGATATCGCTGAGTGCGAGAGAGACAGCGCGATTGGTCGATCGTTTTAACCTCGTAACAGAACTTTCAACGGAATTTTTTTTTTTTTTCTCGAGTGATTCAGAGTGAAAATTTTTTATCAATTGATTTCACGTATGAACGATATTTTTTTAAAGAGTGCATTTTCCATTTAACGTTCAATAATTAGTTAGCAGGATTGATCTACTGACGATTTTATCAAGCACGTCGAATTAATAATTCTGGATACTTGTATTCGGGCGTGAAATTGAGATGTATGTGAATGTGGAGGTTAGGTCGGATGACGTGGTTATGCCCGGTGATATTGTTTTATTTATGGTCATCAACTGATGTCACGTACGAACGATATTGTTTAATGAGTTCATTCTTTTTTATTCAACGTATGATAATGTTATCAGGATTGTGAAAAACGTGAATATTGATGTTCAGCTGGACGATGTGGTTATGCCCAGTGATATTGTTTACCTCGGTGGAATTGGCAATTCGAAAGAAAAAAATTGTTGTCGGATTCAACTTTTTACTTTATCCTCCAACCGACAAAACTTTAGACACAGCGATTTGTCAGAATGCACAATATGTATATTTGTTTTCAGTGTTTTTCCTATATGAGTCACGTCCTTTTCGAAGTAGCATTCATTCAATGTTCACTCGCTTAAGACATATTCAAAACCTATAATGACTGGGAAGGACGAGCGGAATGCGCTGACATCTGGTCAAGGCTATGTCGAGCCGCGCTTGAAAACTGTACAATGCGCAGACATTTGGTCTAGGCTACATAGAGCCGCACTCAAAATCTCCATAATGCACTGAGATTTGGTCAAGGCTGTATTAAGCCGCCCTCAAGACTCTGCGATGAGCTGACAATTTGTCATGGCTACATGGAGCCGCGCTGAACAATCACAGGATGCGCTGACATTTCGCTGAGACTGTACTCAACTGCGCCCAAGGACAACCAGCATGTGCCGCAGCTAGTCGATCTTTTAAAGTCTTGTCTCATCAAATTTCTATACAGTGGTCACGTTTTACGATATTGAATCGATAAACAATAGTCCATTATGACACTATTAGGAAAAATTGTTTTGTGACGTGGACGTCTTGTTCGAGCTAAATGATTCCAATCATTGGCGGACGTAGAGAAAATTATATCAAATTATCTTTAAAAAGTATGAAATAAAATAAATTTAAAAAATTTAAAAAAACTCCCGGCTGGGAAGAAGTCATTTCTTGGATTATTTCATCCTTTTTGAATTTATTTATTTATTTCATTCTTTTAATTTCACTAATTTGTTTTTTCCATTTTAAATTTATTAATTTGTTGGATTCTTTTTAGATTCATGAATTTTTTTCATGCTTTCTATCAGATTATTTTTTTTCGTTCTAATTTTTTTTATGTTCGATTTTTATTCCAGCCGGGAGTTTTTTTAAATTTTTTAAATTTATTTTATTTATTTTTATTTTTATTTTGTTGCTCGATTCGAGTCCCAGATAGCCGGTAAACGGGTTGCGTCCGCAATTTTCTATTGTCGTTGAATTACAATTTTTCGAAAAAAAACGGTGAACCTTTAATTTTTTTAATTATCAGAACGATTTTTTTAGTTCATTTTTTGAAAGGCATTTTTTAATAATTTTTTTGAATTACTTCTCAACACATTTTCCGATTATTATGTTCGAATTATTTTCGACACGGTTTACTATGATCTTCTAAAATTATCTTTTAACACGTTTTTCTAGAAGTATTGTATTCTTTTTTGTAAACACTGTTTTTTCTGTTATTTTTTTCAATTACTGCTGAATAGTTCGTTTTCCAACAAATTTTCGAAAAATATTGTTCATTATTTAATATTAAAATTATTTTATTTGAATCAATTGAATGACAAATTAAGGATAAATAATTGCGGGCTATACATACGCGGTGTATCATCGGTCGCTATACTTGCCACTTGCACGATTGAGAAAATTCTTAACGATATCGTCGCATCGACATATATGTATTGGGACAGTAACAGTAACCGTACATCCTTGAAGAGATACGGGTTTCAGGACTTACAAAGTATTGGCTCTGTACTGGTTACCTATACTTGACCGATTATCGGGAGCCATGTACTGGTCAATTCTCGGCCATGTTGTAAGTCTCGGTACTGGCTACATGGAAATGGCCCAGTATTGCACCAGTATTGGCGCAGTAACGACAACCGTACGTCCTTGGGGAAGTACGGCTTTTGAGCTTCAGCCAGTAACGGCCCAGCACTGATTACGTGTAATCGGCCGAGTGTCGTGACCCAAGCACTAGCCAAGGCTCGGCCGGGTATTGAGTCTTGGCGTTTCCTACATGGGTAGAATCGTTGGAAATACATAATTGGTTTTTTTACGTTGGTTCGTGAAATTTTATGTCGAACATTTGTGAAAATAAATTTTCTTATTGCCTTCTCTTCTACTCCAGGGTCTCGACTGGCGGTGATTTAGTCGAATATTTATCTACAGATACTAACAAGCTCTTGGGTAATAAAATTAAGTCTAAATATTTTCTTAGTAAAAATATTTTTTCCTTTTTAAGATCGAAAAGCCTGCATGCGAGAAACAGTGTTGCTGGGGAAGACTGTAATCACAAAAAATATGTTTGACCAAGTTCAGGTCGGATTACATTGGAAATAATTCGTTCTTCTTTTCAGGTCAGCTAGTAAAATTTCATATCGGCTATTTGTGGAAATAAAGTATGTTCGATCGTGTTGTCGAAAAAAACAGTTATACGGTGAAGGTCTCGTGGCGCCGAAGAACCTGAGCATTGACCCTTGAATATCGCGATTGAAATAATCGTCGAATTATCATAATCGGAATACAATTATGGTAATTTAACGGAAATTCTAATCGATTCATTAAAACGATGGTCTGTTGCTTTTGTCGCGGGTTTGTGGGTTGTCGATCACTCGATCGACGTCACTAAAATCCAGAGTATTGACTACAATAGATCTAACTACAGATAGATAGATAGGTCTAACTACTTGTGTACACTAGGCCGGCTTGAAAAAAAAACTTTTTTTTTTCATTCAATCAAAAGACGTTCACGCCAAAGTATCTTCCATCAAAAGAATCGTGTCCAAAAGTAAGCCCGATCGGACCATGTTTAGGGGTCGCGCAAGATTTTTCTAGTTTTCCCATTTGATTAACATGGGACGAACGAAAAGTTTACATTCAAAAAATCGTAGCTCCGCCAATTTAATAGGTACATTGATCTGGTTAGTTCCATTTGAAAGCTCTTGAAAAACCGCTTAAAATGGCGTGCGGACCTTTGGGATCCCATTGCAACTTCCATAAATAATTTTGTCGCTTCGTAAGAAATTATCGACGGAAGTTGCAATCGGATTTCAAAGGTCCGCACGTCATTTTAAGCGAGTTTTTAAGGGCTTTCAAATGGAACTAACCGGATCATTGTAACTATAAAATTGGCGGGGCTACAATTTTTTTAATAGAAACTTTTCGTTCTTCCCATGTTAATCAAATGGGAAAACTAGGAAAATCTTGCGCGACCCCGAAAAATGGTCCGATCGGGCTCATTTTTGGACACGATTCTCTTGATGGAAGATACTTTGGCGTGAACATATTTTGATTGAAAGAAAAGAAAAGAGTTTTTTTTTCAAGCCGGCCTAGTGTACACTAGACTGGTTTTTAGGAAAAAAAAATTCCGCGAAACTCTCCACATTTAGTGTAGATGCTATAACAAGACTCCTGTCCAAATTTGAGCTCAATCGGACTATTCTAAGAGGTTCCGCCGCGATGAAATCGATTTTGCCTTTGATTAACACGTGAGATAATTATTTTTCCAGTAAAAAGCACCGCATTCAGCCAATATAAGTATCCGGCC
The DNA here is from genome assembly GCA_963971145.1 of Sussaba pulchella. Taxonomy (NCBI): domain Eukaryota; kingdom Metazoa; phylum Arthropoda; class Insecta; order Hymenoptera; family Ichneumonidae; genus Sussaba; species Sussaba pulchella. The sequence goes on from CAXAQZ010000276.1 coordinate 21,103, forward strand.
ATCGAAACTAAGTGCAATCGATCGTATTACGTTCCCTTAAAATATAAAAAAATAGGTGCCGTAATGAATTTTTTTTATTAACAACAATAATTAAAAACGTAGGAAAATTGTTTGAACTCGAAAGGTCGGTCATGTAATGAATTTACAATTTCCGATGGGATACAATAGAAGCAGATGGGTAGAAAAAGTGATGAATGCAACTAATTGACTTATTAATTAATTCTCCCATTAATTAAACAATAACAATTAATTGATATTCGAATCCAGAAATCCAGAACAAATTGTAATCCAGAACCTTGTCATAAGATTATGTGGATTTAGGTGCTATAACAAGCCTCTTGTCCAAATTTGAGCTCAATCGGACCATTCTAAGAGATTCCACCGCGATCGAAATCGATCACGTCTGTCTTTCGAATTAAACCCATTTTTTCACGTTTTTAATTATTGTTATTAACTTTTAAAAAATGTCATCGCTGTACTCATTTTTTCCTATTGGGAGGGAACGTAATACGATCGATTGTACTTAGTTTCGATGGCCGGATACTTATATTGGCAGAATGCGGCGCTTTTTACTGGAAAAATAAGTATCTCACGTGTTAATCAAAGGCGAAATCGATTTCATCGCGGCGGAATCTCTCAGAATAGTCCGATTACGCTCAATTTTAGACAGGAGACTTGTTATAGCACCTAAATCAACATAATTTCATGACAAGGTTCTGGATTGATATTTAAATAACGATTAATTGTTATTGTTTAATTAATGGAAGAATTGATTAATGAGTGAATTAGTTGCATTCATTACTTTTTCTATCCATCTGCTTGTATTTTATCCTATTGGAAATTGTAAATTCATTACGTGACCGATGTTTCGGATTAAAACAATTTTTTTACGTTTTTAATTATTGTTGTTAATAAAAAAAAATTCATCACGGTACCTATTTTTTTATATTTCAAGGGAACGTAATACAATCGATTGCACTTTGTTTCGATGGCCGGATACTTATATTGGCTGAATGCGGCGCTTTTTACGGGAAAAATAATTATCTCACGTGTTAATCGGAGGCAAAATCGATTTTATCGCGGCGGAACCTCTAAGAATGGTCCGATTGAGCTCAAATTTGGACAGGAGTCTTGATATAGCATCAACATCAAATGTGGAGAGTTTCGCGAAAATTTGTTTTCCTAAAAACCAGTCTAGTGTACACGCGTTGAACTATTAACGTGCGTCAAATACGCGTCGGCATTATTTATCTAGAGCTGTCGAGAGCTTCTGTTTTTGTCAACGAAAACATTATGCGGGTGATTTCACTACGTACATCAGTCATATACAAATGCCTGTAATTTTCGCATTATTTACGAATGTTCAGAGCATTTTTGTTTTCCCTGGTTAAAAAAATACCTCAAGGGGGTCGTATACCTTCGAGGTTTGAAAAAAATGATTTTTTGCATATTTATAAGCTAGACGTAAGTAGAAATGTGCCCTGTAAAGGATTTGGCCGGATACACGTTTCTTCGCGAGTGGTCGAACGCCATCTACGGTTACTCGCGGTTTTTAACTCCCGGCTGAAAACGGGGTTATGTGTTTCGTCGTGACCAACGTGAATTGGCGTTTTGTTAGAAATGCTTTACCGGCCAAACAGCTGATTTTCTTCTTACAAATTGATGTACATCCGTGTCGGAAGTCACAGAGAGGGTTTAGCTTCCATAATATTTATGATCAGATTTCAACTCGCGGAGATATTAAATGTAGAAATTTGAACGTTTTCGAGCGTTTTCCTCAAATCGCAATTTTCATGGGTTCGACTGCATGAATCGCAGACTTCACGGCATCATCTGCTGTGACAGCGCGTGTGTAAGTGTAGTGAAACGTATCCGTGTGCTTTGCATCAAGGCTCTGGACGATATCGCTGAGTGCGAGAGAGACAGCGCTAGTGGTCGATCGTTTTAACCTCGAAACAGAACTTTCAACGGAAATTTTTTTTTTTTGTTCTCGAGTGATTCAGCGTGAACATTTTTTATCAATTGATTTCACGTATAAACGATATTTTTTTAAAGAGTGTATTTTCCATTTAACGTTCAATAATTAGTTAGTTAGCAGGATTGATCTACTGACGATTATATCAAGCACGTCGAATTAATAATTCTAGATACTTGTATTCGGGCGTGAAATTGAGATGTATGTGAATGTGGAGGTTAGGTCGGATGACGTGGTTATGCCCGGTGATGAGTTCATTCTTCTTTATTCAACGTATGATAATATTATCAGGATTGTGAAAAACGTGAATATTGATGTTCAGCTGGACGATGTGATTATGCCCAGTGATACTGTTTACCTCGGTGGAATTGGCAATTCGGAAAAAAAAAATTGTTGTCGGATTCATTTGTTTACTCTATCCTCCAACCGACAAAACTTTAGACACAGCGATTTGTCAGAATGCACAATATGTAGATTTGGTTTCATTGTTTTTCCTATATGAGTCGGGTCCTTTTCAAAGCAGCATTCATTCAACGTTCACTCGTCGAAGCAGCATTCATTCAACGTTCACTCGTCGAAGCAGCATTCGTTCAACGTTTACTCGCTTAAGACATATTCAAAACTTATAATGACTGGGAAGGACCAGCGGAATGCGCTGATATCTGGTCGAGGCTACGTCGAGCTGCACTTGAAAACTGTGCAATGCGCAGACATTTGGTCTAGGCTACATAGAGCCGCGCTTGAAATCTCCATAATGCACTGAGATTTGGTTAAGGACTCCACGATGGGCTGACAATTTGTCATGGCTACATGGAGCCGCGCTGAACAATCACATGATGCGCTGACATTTCGCTGCGACTGTACTCAACTGCGCCCAAGGACAACCAGCATGTGCCGCAGCTAGTCGATACTTTCAAAGTCTTGTCACATCAAATTTCCATACAGTGGTCACGTTTTACGATATTGAATCGATAAACAATCGTACGTTATGACACTAGTAGGAAAACTGTTTTGTGACGTGGACGTCTGGTTCGAGCTAAATGATTCCAATCATTGGCGGACGTGGAGAAAATATTATCGAATTATTTTTAAAAAGTATGAATAAAAATAAATTAAAAAATTTTTTTAAACTCCCGGCTGGAGTAAAAATCGAACACAAAAAAAATTAGAACGAAAAAAAGTAATCTGATAGAAAGCATGAATAGAATTCATGAATCTAAAAAGAATACAACAAATTAATAAATTTAAAATAGACAAAACAAATTAGTGAAATTAAAAGAATGAAATAAATAAATAAATTCAAAAAGGATGAAATAATTCAAGAAGTCATCTTAGTTTATTCATAGTTTGAATTATGATCGTTCGTTTGTATGAGTTCAATTTTTTGAATCGTGGTAATTTCCTCACTGCCCTCAATTCAGTCAGGAGACGTCATTCATTAAACATAAATATAATATAGGATATAGTAGATAATTGAACATGAAGACGATCTGGATTTAGATGTTCGACGATACGATAGAAAACGTCTCCCGACTTATGTTTCATGAATGAGGTCTCCCGACTGAATTGAGGGCAGTGAGGAAATTACCACGATTCAAAAAATTGAACTCATACAAACGAACGATCATAATTCAAACTATGAATAAACTAAGATGACTTCTTGAATTATTTCATCAATTGAAGGGCCTCCTCAGTATTTAAGTCAAAGGAGTATCGGCAGTTATTGAAGTGTGGTTATTGACAGTGACAATAGTGACAAGAGTGAAGCGGGTCCATCAGATCGAAAAAAAATTCAATGAACCATAAACATTTTTGAGAACCAGAAAGTCGTTGCTGCTCTTGACAAATGCAAAGTAAGCGACAGAGATGCTGTTCACCTTGTTAGTGCAATAGCAGATGCATTGAGTGTTGATCTAAGAACTTTAACGCTCAATCGATCATCAATTCGAAAGTATCGGCAAAAAATACGTAAGATCAAGGCCGACCACATCAAAGAAGTTTTCATGGAAACTGAATTGAATGCCCTTGTTCTCCGTTGGGGCGGGAAACTTTTGTACGATTTGGTTAAAAAAGAAATGGTTGACCGACTACCCGTTGTAGTATTGAACGGCAAAACTGAAAAACTACTTGGTGTACCAATGGCAAAAGATCAGAGCCGTAACCAGAGAGGGGCTAGGGGGGGCTGAGCCCCCCCCCCCCCCCCCAAATTTTCAGTCAATATACATTTACATATACATATCTACACAAACACATCTATACGAGCCCCTCCGAGCCCCCCTTGCCTTTTATTCCTAGTTACGGCGCTGCAAAAGATGGCAAAGGATTAACTTAAGCAGAGGCAGTGTATTCAGTTCTTAAAGATTGGGGGCTTCACACTTCTGTGAAAGCTCTTTGCTGTAATACGACGGCGTCAAATTTAGGAGTGAAGAAAGGTGCAGTAATTTTAACCCTAGATTGGGTAACTGGGGTCTTACGGGACCCCACTCGACATTCAAACTACGCCCTCAGCTCAGCCAGGTTCCTAATCGGTCTGGGACCTTAACCATAATTCACTTCGCGTGTCCGACTGTCGCTTTCGGTCGGTGAGCAAAGAAACTAGTGCTCTGGGTGTGCTGTGAACAATAAAGAAGACCGGCAGGGGTCTCTTAAGACCCCAGTTACCCAATAACGTCGGGGAATTTTTTTGGTAAAAGTGTTTTTTCGTGAAATGATTTCATTTGGGCGTTTCGAGCGTGAATTTGGCAGTTCGAATGTAAAAATTTATTTCATTCGAAAAAATTTTTAACTTTTTTTTTTTTTTTTTTTTTTAACACAAATCACGATAAAAACTTTTTTTTAATAACAATGACAAAAAATTCGATCTGATGACTTTTCACGCATCATCAAAAACATGAAAGTTGAACCAATATCCAATGAGAGATTTGTTCCTCACAATAGACGTATCATGTAATTTTTGTATAATTTGACATATTTTCAAACATTTATAATAAATTTTAATCGAAGTAATCAATCTTACTAGTAATTTTTAATGATATTTTTCAGTCGTCAGATTGTTGTCATTTCCTCTTTTTCATACGTTTGAATAATTATATATTTTTTTTTAAAGTAAAATTTGGTCAGATACTTTTAAAGTGTGACTATTTATCTCTTAAATTCCGTTCGTATATTTAACATCGCTAGCATTGTTGGAATACTACGGTAAGTTTTATAAAAAAAGTTGAATTCGCGAAATTTTTAGGTTTTTTTTTCAGTTAAGACTACTTAGTCCATATGTTTCCGAAGTTGACAAAAAATTATTGGTACCCCTGCCTTTCTTATTAAAAAACGAAGAGATTGCACTGCTTAAAAGTTGGTCTAACCGAATTTGAGCCATCATCCGACGCGACTCAAGTCTGGGGTCTTATAAGGCCCCAGTTACCCAATGACGTCTGAGCCAGCTATATTACCCAATCTAGGGTTAATACAGCAACTTCTGAAGAGAGATTTATTGTTTCTGCCTTGCAGACATCATATATTTGAATTAGTTCTCCGCAGTGTGTTTGAAAAGAAAATGCCTGGGACGATAGGGCCGAATGTTCTTCTCTTTCAAAAATTTCGCAACGCCTGGAAAACGATTAATCAAACAAAATATAAAACTCGATTGGAAGATGAAACAGTTCTGCTACTACTAACATCAGAGCAAATCGAAAAAATAAGTTCATTTGTACGAAGTGCACTCCAAAATCAACAACCCAGGGATGACAAGGAGCTCCTTCAGTTAACCTTAATTTTTTTCGGACAGGTTCCATCAAATGGAATTTCCTTTTATTTTCCAGGAGCTTTTCACCATGCACGATAGATAGCAAAAGCCATATATTGCTTAAAATTATTTACCTTCCGAGAAAAATTTAAAATGACGAGAAAAGAACTAGAGGCAGTCCGTGATACGTCGGTTTTTATCGTAAACCTCTACATCGAGGCTTGGTTTACTTGCCCGCTCGCGACGAAAGCACCAAATCATGATCTTCACTTTTTAAACAAGCTCTATAACTACAGGTCAATTGACGAAGAGGTGTCGACAGCCACACTAAAGAAATTTATAAATCACCTATGGTATCTAAATCCGGAAGCAGCCGCAATGTCATTTTTTGACGACACTGTATCACTTGAGGTGAAACGAAAAATGGTATTGAAGTTAAGTCCTATCGAAGAGATTGATGATATTTATCCCAAGTGAATCCGAGTAGACTTCGATGACATGAATACTTTTTGCGAAAAGCAAATTCATAGTTTCATCACACCTCAATCAAGAAATTTTCTTCTGAGATTTGGTATTGTTGATGACTTTTTGAAAGTCGATCCAGCTCATTGGGATCAAAATCAAAGTTATCGAAACAGATGGAATGTTGTAAACCATTTGCGGATAGTGAATGATGCAGCAGAAAGAGGAGTCCATTTGTCTTCCGAATATAACAATCTTCTAACGAGAAACGAAGATCAAAAAATGTTTGTAATGCAAATGGTCAGTGAATATCGGAAAATGTTCCCTTACTCAGAAAAAGAGAAAATTTTGGGAAAATTTAAATCGTTTTGTATTTTTAATTAATTTTGGTAGACGAATAGAATAAAATTGTTCAGCGCAGCTCCATGTAGCCATGACAAATTGTCAGCCCATCGTGGAGTCTTGAGGGCGGCTTAATACAGCCTTGACCAAATCTTAGTGCATTATGGAGATTTTAAGCGCGGCTCTATGTGGTATTAGGCATAAATGGCCGTTGGCAAAAAAGGCCGGGACAAAATAGCCGGACCAAAAAGGCCGGGGAAAAAATGGCCGACGGAATAAATGGCCGTCGGACAAGATAGCCGCGGAAAAAATGGCCGAGGATAAAATGGCCGGGGTAAAATGGCCGAGGATAAAATGGCTGGGGGAAAAATGGCCGGGGATAAAATGGCCGAGGAAAAAATGGCCGGGACAAAAATGGCCGAGGATAAAATGGCCGGGGAAAAAATAGTAGCGTGGTTAAGGTTAGTTTCGGTCAGTTTGGGTTAGTTCAGATCTGCTTTTATCGATTTAGTTTGGGTTATTGAGGTTATTTAGGTTATTATACAGTAGTTAGGTTGTACAGTGGTGGCGGGGGCGGGCGGAGGGGGGGGGGGGGGGTTGAAATTATACGGCCGTCTTTTTGATTCGGGATGGAATCATAATACTGTGAATCATCGATACAATTCTGTTGATCCACAAACGGGCGCTCATATACCAAATATTACGCCAGAGTCGTTTATTTTTTCGATCAGCCATTCTTTTCGTCGGCCTTTTTTTTCATCGGCCATTTTTTCAGTCGGCCATTTCTTCGGCGGCTTTTTTCCCGGCTATTTTGTCCCCGGCCATTTTTTCCCCGGCCATTTTTTACCGGCCATTTTTTCCCCGGCCATTTTTTACCGGCCATTTTTCCCCGGCCATTTTTTACCGGCCATTTTTTCCCCGGCCATTTTTTCCGCGGCCATTTTGTCCAACGGCCATTTTTTCCACAGCCTTTTTGGTCCGGCCATTTTGTCCCGGCCTTTTTGTCCTGCGGCCATTCATTCCTAGATCCGCTCTATGTAGCCTAGACCAAATGTCTGTGCATTGTACAGTTTTCGAGCGCGACTCGACGTAGCCTTGACCAGATGTCAGCGCATTCCGCTCGTCCTTCCCAGTCATTATAGGTTTTGAATATGTCTTAAGCAGGTGAACATTGAATGAATGCTGCTTCGAAAAGGACCTGACTCATATAGAAGAAACAATGAAAACAAATATACATATTGTCCATTCTGACAAATCGCTATGTCTAAAGTTTTGTCGGTTGGAGGATAAAGTAAAAAATTGAATCCGACAACAATTTTTTTCTTTCGAATTGCCAATTCCACCGAGGCTGGGATGGGCATAATCGATTTTGCGCCGTCGAAAATCCATAATACACTACTAGTCCCGATTTTACCCGAGGCAAAATACAAGCACGCCGTGAATTTTGGATTTTGCCCGGCGTAAAGCCCACGGCGTGTTTACACTCGGATTTTACACCGGTCGAAATTCCAAAGCCCTCGGGGCTTTGGATTTTCGCTAGCGGAAAGCCCTTTAGGACTTCGGATTTTGCCCGACGCAAATTCCAAAATACATCGGGACTTTCCCGGACTTTAAGGCCTGTCTGGGTAACATTCCCCTAAATTACACGAATAATTAAAATTTGTATTTAATATGTACAGGGATACGTATGGATAAAATAATTAATAATGAAATAAATTAATAGATAAATAATTTTTATTCCCACACCTACACCCACACCTACACCCACACCTACACCCCCACCTACACCCACACCCCCACGCATGCACGCACACCCGCACGCAAGCACATACACACACACACACACACACACACACACACACACACACACACACACACACACACACACACACACACACACACACACACACACACACACACACACACACCCACACACACGCACACACGCACGCACGCACGCACGCACTCACGCACGCACGCACGCACGCACGCACGCACGCACGCACGCACGCACGCACGCACGCACGCACGCACGCACGCGCGCGCGCACTCCACACGCACACACTTGCCCACACTCACACACACTCGCACACTTGAAAGAAAAGTGGAATTATTTATTTATTGATTAATTTTATAATTAATTATTTTATCCATAGATACTCCCGTACGTAATAAATAAAAATTACAATTATTCGTGTAATTTTGGGGAATTTAACCCAGAAAGGATTCAAAGTCCGGGAAAATCCCGATGTATTTTGGAATTTGCGTCGGGCAAAATCCAATGTCCCAAAGGGGTATTAGGCATAAATGGCCGTTGGAAAAAAAGGCCGGGACAAAATAGCCGGACCAAAAATGCCGAGGAAAAAATGGCCGACGGAATAAATGGCCGTCGGACAAGATGGCCGCGGAAAAAATGGCCGAGGATAAAATGGCCGTGGCAAAATGGCCGAGGAAAAAATGGCTGGGGAAAAAATGGCCGGGGATAAAATGGCCGAGGAAAAAATGGCCGAGACAAAAATGGCTGAGGATAAAATGGCCGGGGAAAAAATAGTAGCGTGGTTAAGGTTAGTTTCGGTCAGTTTGGGTTAGTTCAGATCTGCTTTCATCGCTTTAGTTCGGGTTATTTAGGTTATTTAGGTTATTTAGGTTATAATACAGTAGTTAGGTTGTTCAGTGGCGGCGGGGGCGGGCGGGGGGGGGGTGGTTGAAATTATACGGCCGTCTTTTTGATTCGGGATGGAATCACAATACTGTGAACCATCGATACAATTCTGTTGATCCACAAACGGGCGCTCGTATACCAAATATTACGCCAGAGTCGTTCTTTTTTTCGATCAGCCATTTTTTTCATCGGCCATTTTATCCCCGGCCATTTTTTACCGGTCATTTTTTCTCCGGCCATTTTTTCCCCGGCCATTTTTTACCGGCCATTTTTTCTCCGGCCATTTTTTCCGCGGCCATTTTGTCCAACGGCCATTTATTCCGTCGGCCATTTTTTCCACGGCCTTTTTAGTCCGGCCATTTTGTCCCGGCCTTCTTGTCCTACGGCCATTTATTCCTAGATCCCCCAAAGGTCTTTACGCTAGCGAAAATCCAAAGCCCCGAGGGCTTTGGAATCTCGACCGGTGTAAAATCCGAGTGTAAACACGCCGTGAGCTTTACGCCGAGCAAAATCCAAATTCACGGGGTGTTTATATTTTGCCTCGCGTAAAATCGCGAGTAGACACGGATTTTGAGCTTTAGCCCGGACTTAAATTCCCAATAGACTTAAAGTCCGCCCATTCCTGCACCGAGGTAAACAATATCACTGGGCATAACCACATCGTCCAGCTGAACATCAATATTCACGTTTTTCACAATCCTGATAACATTATCATTCGTTGAATAAAAAAGAATGAACTCATTAAACAATATCGTTCGTACGTGAAATCAGTTGATGGCCATAAATAAAACAATATCACCGGGCATAACCACGTCATCCGACCTAACCTCCACATTCACATACATCTCAATTTCACGCCCGAATACAAGTATCCAGAATTATTAATTCGACGTGCTTGATAAAATCGTCAGTAGATCAATCCTGCTAACTAACTAATTATTGAACTTTAAATGGAAAATGCACTCTTTAAAAAAATATCGTTTATACGTGAAATCGATTGATAAAAAATTTGCACTCTGAATCACGAGTAAAAAAAAAATTTCCGTTGAAAGTTCTGTTTCGAGGTTAAAACGATCGACCAATAGCGCCGTCTCTCTCGCACTCAGCGATATCGTCCAGAGCCTTGATGCAAAGCACACGGATACGTTCCACTACACTTACACACGCGCTGCCACTGCTGACGATGCCGTGAAGTCTGCGATTTATGCAGTCGAACCCATCAAAATTGCGATTTGAGAAAAACGTTCGAAAACGTTCAAATTTCTACATTTAATATCTCCGCGAGTTGAGATCTGATCATAAATATTATGGAAGCTAAACCTTCTTTGTGACTTCCGACACCGATGTTCATCAATTTGTAAGAAGAAAATCAGCCGTTTGGCCGGTAAAGCATTTCCAACAAAACGCCAATTCACGTTGCTCACGACGAAACACATAACTCCCGTTTTCAGCCGGGAGTTAAAAAGCATTTCATTTTCTACGCCAGGTTTTTTCATTTTCTACCCCAGGTTTTTTCATTTTCGTTCCCAAAACTTTGTAATATTTCTCTGTTTTATTTTTTTTTTTTTTTTTTTTTTTTATTTCGGATTTTATTTATCGAAAAGAAAGGTTGGTTCCTTGCTTTCTTTCAATAATCATTCCGTGTATGACCAATAAAGACAAAACGGATTAACACGTATAAGTTTGCATGTTAATATAGATTTTGGGTTAGACTTTTATGCAATGACGAATGTATGCAAAAAGTAACACGGTCACTATAATACGTGTGACTGTCGAAAATCGAATATAAATCATAATGTTCATACCAGAGGAATTCGTTATACAACAGAATAGAAATACGGTACAATACCAGATCAGATACACACACGCACGCACAAGTTCAATATAGATATAATATTCAATGAAATAACGCTTCCAGCATAATTATAACGTTACAAATGGGCTACTTAACTTTTCCTGCACTACGTAAAGGCACACGATATCTTCAGGATAATGTATGAATGCTAATTATGTAGATCTTTATATGGATATGGGGTTCCCCTTATGCCTGACTAGTACTGTGCCATTTGGTGCCGGGAAGCGACTCACCAAACTCAAGCTCGTCCCGAATTCCATGACCCGGAGGCCCCAAATAAAAATCCCCCACCCATCAACTCATTATCGCCATATTTAGGCCATATTGCGCAGATTGGCTCCAAGGTGGGATCGGCAAATACTTCAAATCATTACATTATCCCCCAATGTTTTGTAGCCACGAGATTAGGGGATGCAAAATATTCTCTTTTGGTCATTTGATTAATTTCTCGCTTCTCTCTCACTCTCCATACTACACACATTCAGTGGCTCCACCCCACTAAGGGTCTCGCCCTACCATATTCTAATTACAATGATTTACAAGGAATGCATCCTTTTGTCAAAACTTACATTAACATTTTACATTATTATTCAGGCCGGTTAATTTATTAAATGTTAAATATCTACTATCCACTGGATTGGCTTATCCAGAGGAGAAAAATAACGTCGGAGCGAGGACAACTCCGAGACCTATTGATCGATGGACACGTAATACTTCCTTAAATTCACACGATTATATATTCCCTTTATTTTCTTGTCATCGCCTATTTCCGCCAGAACGTATGCGTTGGGACCTTTGGTCGCAACAATTTTATATGGTCCTTCAAATAAGTGGAAAAATTTATGCGTAACTCTATCTATATTGCTGGAAATATGTGGAACTTTTAGCAGGACTAGATCATTTATTTCGAGGGTAACCTTGGATATTTTCTTTTGATGTTTCTTGCGACTTTCGAAGTTTTTAAGCAGTCTGTCTTTGGCCAAAATAATTTTTAGATTATGCGGCGCGTCAGGAGATGCTGGAAAGTCAAATAATTTTCGTATCCCATCCCCGGGTCTAGGACCAAAGTGAAGTTCAATCGGGACAAAACCGGTACTGCAATGAGTCGTATTGTTTAACAAAATCTCCATTCGAGATAAATACATAGCCCATTTCGTATGTTGTTCCGAGCAGAAGACACGAAATAATTTCCCAAGCTCTCGCATCACTCTTTCGGTGGGATTCGATTGAGGGTGACGAATGGACGAGAAGCATATTTTTATGTTATTGTTATTTAATTCCTTTTTCCAAATTTTTGCTGTGAATTGTGATCCGTTGTCAGACAAAATTCTTCGTGGTTTTCCGATTTTTGTGCAATAATCTCCTAAAATTTTTCTGACGACGACCTGAGCTGTAGCTTTCTTTACTGCGTATAATTTAACAAGTTTAGAGAAAGCATCGATAACAACGAATATGTATTGAACACCTCCGGTAGATCTGGGCAGAGGGCCATAAAAGTCCACCGTCACGAGATCTCCGGGGGCGTTTGAAACAACCTGACAATATTCACCCTCCATCGATCTTTGTAAGTGTTTCACTCGTTGACATACATCGCAACCAATAACATATTGTTTTACGTCTTTATTCATGCCTTTCCAGAAGAAAAATCTTTTAATTTGGCATATGGTTTTGTACACTCCGGCGTGACCAATCCTATCATGTTCTAGCTGCACTATGGAATTTCTCAAAAGAAGGGGCACTATAATTCGCCATTCTACCGAATTAGATTGTTTATGAAAATATATTCCTTTGTAGTTTTGTATGTTTTCGGCGGTATTACTCATTCGCATTTGACGTAGAAATTCATCGTTTTCCTGTAGCTCAGCAAGTCTTTTCAATTCTTTTTTATATGCGGGAGATAGCTCGAGCTGTGTAATCATAATCAACGCATCAATCGTAACGTTCTTCGCGTCGTCGACATCGCAAAGAAAAAGATTGGATATGATTAACTGCTCGAGGTTCTCTTCTTCAAATTTTTGTGTAGGGTTTCGGCTAAAAAAATCTGCGACGATGTTATCGCGCCCTTTGCAATATTTTACCGCGAAGGAAAATTCTTGTATCATTAAAATCCATCTAGCTAGTCGGGCTGTGTGATACGGTGTCCTATTAAGGAACGTTAAACCTTGATGGTCGGTAACTACAATGAAAGAGCGTCCCTGCAAATATATACGAAACTTGATCATGGAGTAAACAATGGCTAGCAGCTCTTTTTCTGTCGTTGTATAATTGATTTCTGCGGGTCCTAATCCTCTGCTTACTAGACTGATTATTTTGTGATCATCGTTTTCATCTATTTGAAACAGGATTCCGCTGATACCTTTATCTGACGCATCCGTTTGCAAATAAAAAGCTTGATCTACACGATAATGTGCTAGTTCTACCGCTCGCCGAAAATTTTCTTTTAATTCCTTATATGCTTGTGCGTGAGTCATTGTCCATTCCCACCTCGAATTATCTTTTAGCAACGATCGCAATGGTTCTACATATGCCGCATGTTGATAACTGAACTGTCGGTAATAGTTACAGACACCCAAAAATCTCTGTAATTGTTGCTTATTTCGAGGCTCTTCAAAATTTATGATGGTGTCCAGTTTATGTGGATCGGGAACAATCCCTCGAGGTGTCAAAACAAATCCCAAGAAATTTACCGATTCTTGACAAAAATTGCATTTCCCTAAACGCAACGTGAAATTGCATTCTTCTAGCCTTTGAAAAATTCGATCTAAGTGCTCCATGTGTTCCGCAAAATTGTTCGATGTTATAAGCATGTCGTCGACGTAATAATCTAGAAAATCGGAAAAATCGTTTTTTAGCGCGAGACTTAGTGCTCTTATAAATCCGCTACCCGATGTTTTTAAGCCGAAAGGAATAACTTTGAACTGATAGATGTTGCCGTCGAACATAAATGCCGTATATTTTCGAGATTCGACCTTCAATGGCACTTGCCAGTACCCATGTGTTAAATCGAGGGTTGTCATGTGGGTTTTTCCGTGGTGTTTTTGCATAATTTCACTAATAATAGGTGGAGACTCATGATCCGACTGAATTATTGCATTAAGATACCGTGCATCTAGACATATTCTTACCCGTCCGTCCTTCTTTTGAACGATTCGTAACGGATTGCAATATGGCCCGCTTCCTCGTTCTATAATATTAGCTTCGCACATTGTCTTTAATTCTTTCCGAACAGAGTCTCTTAGGTGAATGGCCACCGGATAAGAGCGATTCGATATTGGTTTCGATTGAATTAAATTGATTTCGTGTTCATATACCGATGTCAGTCCTGGTTTATTCGAAAATACTTTTTTATGTTTGAGAATGATATTTAAAATTGCCTCCGCTCGCCCCCGATCCACGTCCGCTAGCTTACGCGCGAGAGCTCGGAATTCCTCGGAGAAATCGTCCACAGGCTCAAAAAGGACGTGATTTTCACTACAACTACTATTATTTTCCGATTGCAAAAACTCATAATCAATTTCACCTTCACCATCACAAAACGATTCAATAGAAGAGCAGCGATAATCGCTGGATCCTTCAACAACATTTAATTGATTAGCTACAATATTTATCTCATCATTATTAACGACATCGACGGAAAGAGTGACACGCTGTAGCTCTTCTCGCGTCGTATAAATAGGTTTAATAGGCTCTGTTACAGCCTTCATATTTATTAATTTTTCTTCATTTATTTCATGAATTTTTTCGATCGTGTTAATACACTTTCTATAATTTTTCACAAGTTCACGATTATCGTTGAATGCTACGATCGCATTCTGAGTCATTACATCAGCACACTTATTTATATTATTTGTGTTAAACGATTGTTCAATACAGTGAGAGGTCTCTTCACTGTCATTTTCATATTGATTATCAAAATCATTTATTGTATCGAGGTGAAAATTATTTTGATTAGATTTGAGTATACTAATAGTCCTAATCTGTGGATTTTCTTTCGTCTGAGTTATTTTCAATCTCTCCGAAAAATCCCGATCAAACGTCACTAGATCGGGATCGAGCAGTTGGCCCTGAATAGTTTTGTTTTCATAATTTATTATCCCCCTATTGTGGTGTAACCAGTCGTTTCCGAGGATACATGCGGATGTTAAATGCGGAACCACTAAAAATATCTGTCTAAAAATGCAATTTCCTATTCTGGCCTCGAAAGAAACCTGTCGCTTAATATTTGTCCTTTTTTTACTAATAGCGGTCGACACGTTTATGTTTGTGACGGGTAGCTCGCTCAATTCATAGTAACGTTTTAATTCGAAATACGTATCCTCCGAAATACATGTTACCATACTACCCGTGTCGATCATCACCCTTATTGTATTCTGTCCCAGTGAAAGCTTGACATGCGGGCTCGGCTTAATAAATGATCGAATTGTTGTTGGTTGTGAGCTTTTGCCTTCGATTTCTTCGTACAAGTCCTCAACAAAATCAAAAGTTCTATGGCACGATGCGGGACCACACTTCATCGTGCCCGCAATTAGTTTAACGAGTTGCTATTGTTTTCGGAATTATTTGATAACACCGGATTATTTCCTTGGTGGTTCTGAATTGGATTGTTTTGAAAGTTAGGCGGTGGAATTCTAAAATCTGGAAGATTATTCGGCTGTGGGAAATTATAACCCGAGTATATAGAATTCGTGTTATTTGCGACAAACCTTGAGTATCCCCCATATGCCGATTCCGTTGGCATTGCCCTATGATTATTCGAACGGAAATTTTGTCCACGATAATAATGATTTGAATGGTTTGGCTTTGAGAACTGTAAGCTGTTAACTCTACCATTGTGTGACGGGTAATTATTTTTCGATTCCTTATTTTGATTGAATCGTTCCTGAGCGATGTCGAGCTGTGCGATGGCTTGAGCTACCAAATTCGTATCAGAGTAGTTTACCGTTGCTAAACTCCCTCCTACTCGCGATGGGAACTGTTGAATTATCGAATAGTTTACCTCGTATGGAGACATCGCGGGTTCAAAATGTCTAGCATCTTTTATTTGCTTATAAAAATACGAGTGCATGGATCCTTCGTTAGCACGATATCGTCGGTTTGACCATTGATTTTTGAATCGCACTTGCACAGGGATGGAATAGAATTCTTTAGTGAAAGACTGCTTGAAATCATCGAAAGTCGCAATAGTGTTTTTCACTACATTGTACCAAATTTTAACTCTTCCCTCGATTATATTTTCTGTTACGACCAGTTGATGCCCATCACTCACGTTTTTTAGCTTAAAATAGCGTTCGAGATCTTCTAAATATTCGCGTGGATTATTTTCTTCGCAAAATTTGGGAATATTTATATTAATGTGTAAATTTCGCAAATGACTTACAAGTCCATCCATCAATTGGTTGTTCGGCGCGTTGTTGTTTTCTTGCGGCATATTATCGTGTGGGATCGTTCCTTGTCGTGGTCGTTGACTATTTGCTGCATAGGTTTCACGAAGAGCAGCGTTTTCAGCTCTGACTTTTTCCAATTCTGCCCGCTGTTCATCTATGCGCGCTTGTTCCTCGCGTAGACGCTGCCATTCAGCCTGAATTTCGTCACGTATATCGTCGCTTCCATTTGCCATTGCTTTTGCGTTATTTCTCTTTCTGTGAATATTCGAAATTGTGTTAGAAATATGTTTCGTACGTGAGCCGTGTGATATCGATGTCTGTGTGCTCGATAGCCGTCTTGCCCGACTCGATAATCCGGGCAATAAAACGGCCGGATTAACTTTATTCTCGGATTTTGATCGTGTGAGACGTGACGACTGCGTGTTTACGTTGTTTTTCATGAGTGCCGGCTACGAGATATCGTGCCAACAAGTTGGGCGCCAAATTGTAATATTTCTCTGTTTTATTTTTTTTTTTTTTTTTTTTTTTTTATTTCGGATTTTATTTATCGAAAAGAAAGGTTGGTTCCTTGCTTTCTTTCAATAATCATTCCGTGTATGACCAATAAAGACAAAACGGATTAACACGTATAAGTTTGCATGTTAATATAGATTTTGGGTTAGACTTTTATGCAATGACGAATGTATGCAAAAAGTAACACGGTCACTATAATACGTGTGACTGTCGAAAATCGAATATAAATCATAATGTTCATACCAGAGGAATTCGTTATACAACAGAATAGAAATACGGTACAATACCAGATCAGATACACACACGCACGCACAAGTTCAATATAGATATAATATTCAATGAAATAACGCTTCCAGCATAATTATAACGTTACAAATGGGCTACTTAACTTTTCCTGCACTACGTAAAGGCACACGATATCTTCAGGATAATGTATGAATGCTAATTATGTAGATCTTTATATGGATATGGGGTTCCCCTTATGCCTGACTAGTACTGTGCCATTTGGTGCCGGGAAGCGACTCACCAAACTCAAGCTCGTCCCGAATTCCATGACCCGGAGGCCCCAAATAAAAATCCCCCACCCATCAACTCATTATCGCCATATTTAGGCCATATTGCGCAGATTGGCTCCAAGGTGGGATCGGCAAATACTTCAAATCATTACAACTTTATTTGTAATTTTATTTTTATTCATTTCAAATAATTGTATTAACTCATGTGCAATTTTCATAAAAAATGATAATTTGTTAATGATAACATGTTAATGAGCATATATTTGATGAATTTTATATTTAAAATACGTAGGTATTCGAAATTTAAAAAAAAAAAATTCTCACGGTATTTTCATAGAAAATAATAATTTGTTAATGATAATATGTTAATTAGCATATATTTTATGAATCTTATATTTAAAATACGTAGGAATTCGAAATTTAAAAAGAAATGAAAAAAAAAAAATTTTCCACGGTAAGGATCGAACTGTGGACCTTCCGATTACTAGTCTCACTATGTGCCCGCTCGACTGCTCGGCCAGTTGTTGGATGCAATTTCGTTCATCCTTATAAGCGGCTCGCAAAACTTTAAAGTCGTTTTTCTTGAAAACTTCTGAATATGGCATCGAACTGCTTCGGCATATTCATATTTGGGGTGTCAACTTTACGTACGATGCGTATGAAAAATTACAAAAATCCGATGGTCATGTGGTCCCCTTGTTAGTTTATTTATAGTTTAATTTATGATCGGTCATTTCGGCGAATTCAATATTTTGAATCGTAGTAATTTATTTACTTCTCGCAATTCAGTCGGGAGACGTCATTAATTAAACATAAAGATGATATGGAATAAAAATGTTTGAAGATGCGAAAGAAGACGTCTCCTGACTAACATTGAGAGAAGTAAAGAAATTACTACGATTCAAAATATTGAATTCACCGAAATGACCGATCGTAAATTAAACTATAAATAAACTAAGAAGATGCCTTGAATTAATTCATCCTTCTTAAATTTCTTTTATTAGAAATATTTTTAATAAAAATCCCCCCCCCCCCCCCCCCACCTGATTTTTCATCTAGAGGGCAAACTGAACATCGTCGAAAAAGAAAATTCAAAAAAACTCCAAAATTCGGAAAAGCCGCGATACTGCATAATTACTATTTTTTTTTATAACATACTTTTTATAATATATATGTTTTTAAGTTTTGTTTTTTTTTTCGCGTCCGAGTTTTTTTGCAGTCGGGAGTTTTAGAAAATTTTTCATTTTTTTTTCATTCTTTTGAAGTTTATTACGATTTTATATTTTCAAAATCTTTTCTATCGATCTAAGATTATCGAACAACTATTTTGATCTAGGAAAACTCAATGAACCTCATCGATAAGATGTCTGACAGCGTTGATTTGAAATCGATTGGAACTCAGCGGTTGTACTACAATGTAAATTCATTATCGAAAAATACTTTTAATCTAAGAAAACTCAATGAACCTTATCGATAAGATGTCTTACAGGGTTAATTTTAAATTGATTGGAACTCAGCGGTTGTACAAGAATGTAAATTCATTATCGAACAACTCCTTTAATATTAAGAAACTCAATGAACCTCATTGATAAGATGTCTGACAGCGTCAATTTGAATTCGATTGGAACTCAGCGGTTTTACAAGAATGTAAATTCATTATTGAACAACCATTTTAATCCAAGAAAACTCAATGAACCTCATCGATAAGATGTCTGACAGCCTTAATTTAAATTTAATTGGAACTCAGCGGTTGTACAAGAAAGTGAATTTATTATCGAACATCCATTTTAATCTAAGAAAACTCAATAAACTTCATCGATAAGATGTCTTACAGGGTTAATTTTTAATTGATTGAAACTCAGCGGTTGTACAGGAATGTGAAGTCATTATCGAACAACTACTTTAACCATCGCCTGAGGAGGACTCGATGAACCTCATCGATAAGGATGTCTGACAGTATATACATGGAAATTATTCGAACTTAGCGGTTATACATAAATGTAAACTCAAAATACCTGTGTTTTGCTGTGATTTGGAGGGGAAGCCACGACCGTTGAATTCTGGAAACAGCAAGGAGAAGAGGGTCATGTCAACGAGCATTTTATTTGTTGAACAACTATTTTGAGAAAAATTTTCGTTCTTCAGAACGATATAGGTTATCTGTTCTTTCAATCTAAGTAATGATAAATATTGTAGACTCGATGAATCTCATCGATAAGATTTTTTCGCAGTACAGGATAAATCTGAGGAAAAACCTAAGATTTATTTTGTACAACCTCTGAATTTCAATCAATACAAAATTAACACTGCGAAAAAATCTTATCGATAAGATTCATCGAGACCACAATTTTCATCATTACTTAGATTGAAAGAACAGATAATCGATATCGTTGTGAAAAATGAAACTATTTCTTAAATCAGTTGTTCGATAATTAAAATGCTCGTTGACATGACTCTCTTCTACTTGCTTTTTCCGGAATTCAATGGTTGTGGCTTCCCCTCCAAATCGCAGCGAAACACAGGTATCTTGAGTTTACATCCATGTATAACCGCTGAGTCCGAATAATTCCCAAGAATATACTGTCACACATCCTTATCGATGAGGTCTATCGAGTCCTCTTCAGGCGATGGTTAAAGTAGTTGTTCGATAATGAATTTACATCCTTGTATAAAATTCTAATCTGAAAAAAAAGACTTTAGTTGTGCTTACCGTTAAGCTGTTTCGAAATACACTCGTATATACAGGGTGTCCCAATACCACCGAACGTAGCACGTACCGGTGAACGTAGTAATTTGATTTACCACCGAAACTGTAAGTATTATCGCCTTTTTGTACGTTCGGGGATTTTTTCGCGATTACAGCGCCACCTATCACGAATCGAAAAAAAATTTTGAAATAAAAGTTACGTATGTTTTTATGGGGAATCCGAATCTGCAATAAAAAATGCGGGTTCCCATTTAAGATTTTAAAGTTGCCCCACCCCCTGGGCTGGGGGTGGGGGTGGGAGTAGGCACTTTGGTATCATTGGATGGCTCCCTTCGTGCTGTGCAATTTTGATCCAGCAAACAGTTCTGTGAACCTAGTAGCTTCGAAGATATCTGAGGTCCTAATAGTTATTGGGACACCCTGTATATTTTTTTTTAATTACCGTTGACTGGGGTAAGTCTGGGACAAAAATCGCCCTTTTTTTCTTTCGCGCTTCGTCTAAAATCAATTTTAGCGCAAAAAAATTTTTTTTTATGCAGGCATCTTGTGAACATCCTTATAAAAAAAGTGTGTAATAAGTTTTATGAAAACAAATTTTTTTTTGGTCAAGTTACATCGACTTGAAACTTGTCCAATACTTACCCCTTAGATGGGGTAAGTATGGGACAAGTTTTGTCATCGTTAATAAAAATTAATAAATACATTTTTTTTGACCCTGTATCATATGGATATCTTTATGTAGTTATCCTCGAGTAACTTGGAACGAGAATCATTCAAAAATACCCATTTTTAGGGGAACGGTTACAAAAAAAGAAAGCAAAACATGGAAATTTCTCGGAATTCATTTTATCGAAAAATCGATCAGACGGATATCATATAAAATCCTTTTCCCCTTCGTTGTGGAACAAAGAAGGTCGAAAGACTTCGAACTGTCACTTTTGAGGTTCGAATGCTTTGCGGTAAAATGAATATTTATGTATCTTTTAGATGGTAGCACCAATTAAAAACTTTTACATTAAAAAAAAAACCGTAAAAATTCACTCTATTAGATGCCGAATGATTTTCTCCGAAATATTCAGTTTTAATTTTGTCCCATACTTACCCTCGAAATACCAATCTTTCTGTTTTTCACACTTTTCTTCGAGAACAGTGGTTAAAAAATTACCAAACTGTGCGTACATCATAAAAACTAATTTGTCTACACTTATCGTGCAGAATTTGATATAAAACTTTTTCCAATAAGTCGGTCGAGTAAGATGTTAGCAGCACGTACATTTTTTTCGACGGTTTTTTATTTCTTCGCGATTTTTTTTCTCCGTTCATATAATATGCTTACTAATGACGTTTTGCGCCAATTGATAGGACTTTTCAAGGTACATTTTGGCCCATGGCCAAGTCAAAACATTCGATGCCTAAAATTCTAGCAATAGAAATCTACCATGTCCCAAACTTACCCCCCGTGTCCCAAACTTACCCCAGTCGACGGTACGTATTTTTTTTATATATTTCATATATCAAGAGACGCGGTAGCGTCTCGAGACAAGTACCACCATACCGGTTTCTACCATACCGACAGCCTCTCGGGACGCGACTGCAGTATCGTATTCTCCAAACTTCTTGAACATTAACCCAACTTTGTACTTTTTTTTCAATTCAGAATCCTATTCCTAAATGTTTCATTGCAGTAAGAAACAAAAAAAAATTATATTCCGATTGGGACCAACACCAATGCTGTAGGTGCTGTTACGCGGGAGATATCTAATTATGTTCATGATTAAAATCGTGTTTCCGACGTTTTTTACAAAAATCGACTTCAGAGCTGTTGCACACTTTTTAGTAGTTGTAGCGTCAGTCAGCTTGTCAGATCAGACGCGATTTTTCTACCGTATTGACCACCGCTAGTGATGACGGTCACCAGGGATGGGCGGACTTTAAGTCTATTGGGAATTTAAGTCCGGGCTAAAGCTCAGAATCGGTGTCTACTCGCGATTTCACGCGAGGCAAAATATAAACACGCCGTGAATTTGGATTTTGCCCGGCGTAAAGCCCACGGCGTGTTTATATTTTGCCTCGGGTAAAATCGCGACTCGTAGTGTATCATGGATTTTCGACGACGCAAAATCGATTATGCCCATCCCTGACGGTCACTGATGATCAGTCAACCTTCAATACGCAACCAGCTGTGACATGAAGATAGAGATAGTGAATACGTACGGAGATAACGTCAAGTGAATTTGACATTTCGTTGTCGTTAACCAGTTAATAACCAAGAAGAAATAGCTATTACAAATGATAGACATATTATAATTGACAATATAAGCATAAGAAATAATATGAATATAAATGATAATATAATTTTTTTTCTATGTCGATAAGTAAGAAGTTTTTCGACAATGTAGCTCGAAGTGGGCAACTGTTTATGTCTAGTTAAATTGATAAAAAGCAGAATAAAATTAAATGGATCTGTGATCAGTGTATTCGCAAGGAACCCGGAATAATTTCCAATCGTTAGAGTATGTAACCGAAAATAAAATTACATGTCAAATCAACTATAGAATTTGTATAAACATTAAACTGTATTCATCTGATAGCACTGCGCATCACAAATCATATTATGACTCAAGTTGTAATATGAAGTTATTTCAGTCATTGGAAAGTAAGTGATGCAACAAAATCATTGATCGGAAATGAATTCAACGCAGGTAACAAATTGAAACCTTATTCATTAAATGGTGTACGAAGCAAAAAATCATTCATGGAAAATAAAGTTTTACGCAGGTATCAAATTGGAATTCCATCCATCGAATGATACACAAGGGACCCAAGTCATTGATTGAAAATTTTTCATCTGTACGTCGAGCTTGAATTGTACGCTTTCGAAGATGGACCGAGACAAGTCAGCAGCGGACCATACAAAACAACCATACCACTCAACGTCCTACTGGAAAATAAAGTTTTACGCAGCTATAAAAATTTGAAATTTCATTCATTGAACGATACGCAAGTGACACAAATGATTGATTGAAGGTCTTCCATCTTTATAACTTGAATTCTATCCCGCGAATGAGATGCAAGACACAAAATCATACATCGCAGATCAAGTTTGAAGCATGGGCAATAATGAAGTTTCTTTACAAGCGCCCGTTGCACTCATCATCCAATGGACCCTGTCTCCGAAAGAACAAACGAGCGAGACCGTCGATTGCACGACACAATTCACGCGGGCCTGCACAATATTCATGGTAACTCAAGAACCTGTGAACATTTTCTATGCTTTTTGGGCTCGCATTTTAGGCAAAGTTCCAGGGATTAGGCGTGAGGAATTTTAAACTCCTAAACATTTTGTACTGACTTCAGTAATGAGTCGAAGCCAAGATAAATATTCTGGACTAGATCGATTTACGAACCGATTTTATAGAAGAACAAGGGTGCAAAGTCGAACCTTGCACATTGCTTCCTCATAATTTTTTGAATTCGACAAAGCTTCCTCTATGAGGAACTGTGTCGATCAATTTTGGCTTCCTCATAGAGGAAGCTTTGTCGAATTCAAAAAATTATGAGGAAGCAATGTGCAAGGTTCGACTTTGCACCCTTGTTCTTCTATAAAATCGGTTCGTAAATCGATCTAGTCCAGAATAAATACATAGTGAATTCCATGTCAAATTAAAAAAATTGAAAGTCGCATCAAATTTAAACGCCTAGATGGATTTTGCCCAAATTCGATACGAAACATCTTTTGATGATAGTGCGACTTTGTACCAAGTTTTGATCCGATATCTCAAAAACTGTGGAAGCTAGAGCGCGCGTGACGATTTAAAAAAAAATTCTAAACGACATAAAATATGAATGGTTAGATGGATTTTGCCCAAATTCAATACGAAACATCTTTCAATAATAGTGCGACTTTGTACTGACTTTTAGCCAGATATCTCGAAAATTGTGGAAGCTAGAGCACTTACGTTCATTTTTGAAAAATTTCAAAATGACATAAAATATGAATAGCTCGATGGATTTCGCCCAAATTCAATCCGAAACGTCTCTTGATAATAATGCAGCTACGTACCAAATTTTAGTCCGATATCTAGAAAATTGTGGCAGCTAGAATGCGCACACCATTTTTTTGCACCTTTTAAAATTTCTTAAAACAAAAGCACTGCATGGATTTTTTTTCAATTTAGTGACGAGCATCACCTTGTGGTCGTACAACATTATACTAAATTTGGGGTCGATATCTCTAAAATTGTGGAAGCTAGAGACCAAAAATAATTTTTTGAATTTTTTAAAAATCGCGTAAAAACGAAAAAACTGTATGGATTTTTCTAAAAATTAAAACATGCTATGCGCCGTGAACCCTCTACATGTGTGACAAATTCCAGCTTGATATCTTGAGCCGTTCTCAAGTTATGAACGCTCAACCAATGTTACATACACACACACACACACACACACACACACACACACACACACACACACACACACACACACACACACACACACACACACACACACACACACACACACACACACACACACACACACATACATACATCCGGACATTTTTTCTAGTTGTGTTTTTTAGATGTTTTGGGACATTCTGAACACGTTTTCATGAACATCTCGAAAAAAAATTTTGTCACGAAAACAAAGCTTCCTCTATGAGGAAGCAAAAATTTAGGAAAAATTAAATTTTGTTTTCAATCATTTTTACACGATGATATTTAGGAAAGCTTATTCAATTACGATGAACTAACGATTAATATCCGCCAAAAAAATGACAAATTTTATCGAGCAATGCTATCTAGAATCCGCTTAGGAGTTGTCATTTCCGCTGACGCGAAATTTCTAGAATCAAGGAAAATCAATTTTTCTGCGACCAAATTTGATGATAGAATACGAGAATTGTGTGATTATATTCTCAATCTACCATGTGATACTGTTTCTTTACTGCCTACGCGTCACTCGTGCGATATTTTAAATGTAAGTATGATAAATCGTCTATCTTTAAAAGAGATCGAATTGATTGCTGGTGATTCCATCGATTGTGCTCCATTCAACAAGGAGAAGACTCAGAAGATGTTAGCTCGCAATGACGAAGGTAGTTCTTGTACGGCTGGTCTCGCAAGAATTATAACCATTAAGGTCGGAGCCAGGGCCATGCTGAGCCGCAATATTGACGTTACATTAGGGCTTGTTAACGATACTATCGGTAAGGTAATTTCAGTTTCCAAAGCACTTGATAAAGATGACGTAGATGAGGTCAAAATTGTTTTGACGACGGGATTAGAATATGAGATTGAACGTGTAAAAGTGAAATTCCAAATAATGGATGAGGACTATGTTATTCGTAAGCAGTTTCCCTTATGTTTAAGCTATGGCATTACAATCCATAACAGCCAAGGATTGAGCTTAACTACTGTTGTGATTGAAGCTGGAAATCCGATCTTTACTTGCGGTCAAGTCTACGTTGCCCTCTCACGCGCCACTTTTCTCGAGTGATGGCACCTCATCAATAATGATTCTCATTCTGTAAATGCTAGTGAAGGATCGGTGTTAGAATATAATCGCTTGAGGTGGCTTTATCGCCCAGACCTCGCGCAAATCAAAGTTTGAGATCAACGTGGTTCGAAAGTTCCAGATTTTGCTTGGGCCATTCATCAGCAAGTAGTGAAATGTCAGCAGCCACGGAAAAATTCTATGGAATGCATGGCATGTCAATGGATTCCTAAATATCGATCGTATGTCGTGTTGAGCCAATGCCGCTATGCAATGTGTATTGAACTGTCAAGCTATCAGAGAAGAACTTTTAAATGGTAATGGTACTCGAGATTGCAAACTACGAATCTCACTGTATGCGCAATTTCAGAATTCGTAAGTCCCGCCTTATGCGCAAGTGCCGTCTATCGGAGTATCATGCGATATATCGCGTAAGGTACCTGATTATTGTAATGCGCATGTCGCATCTGCCCCTCCCAACTAAGTGCGAGGCCCAGGTACCGAGACTTATCGATTGCTCGACCTCTTTCTCTCTGGGAGCGCCGATGACTGCGGACGTGAATCGGATGAGAACTTGTGGACTCCAGCCCTAACAGCCACGATTTTCAACATCTCCACGTGGCCGAAAATCAATTTTCGGAGCTTCCATCAATATCCAGACCGAGGAATCAACCCCAGAGAGAAATTGAGCCATCGAACATTGCGAAAACAGCGATACTCCAGATAAGTTTTAAAAGAAAAAAAGATTTATTATTTTATTATATATATTCCCGACTAATTTGTGTGTGTATGAATGAGTGAATAGCGGAGTGGGTTATAGTTTGTATATTTGTATATTTTTCTTTTGTTGTTAAATGAATGATTAAATGAATGAATGAGATATGAAAATGGTATACAAATTAAAAAAAAAAATTCCTACCAAAATAAAAAATTATCGCACCAATAAAAATTATCGTACGAAATAAATATCATAATTTAAAATTAATAAATGTATTTTACAAATGGCGCCCAACGATAAGGCATGATCTGATTGCTAAAAAGACTAACTCTGAAGCAATGGAGATCAAGAACCTGAAATAATTTGAAAAGAAAAATTTAATAAATAAATAATAATCAAATACATATTTCGACATAGTAGTGTGGAGGTGTATGGACGAGAAGTCGACCGAAATCTACGTAACCAAATCGGGTAGACTTGCTAGACAGAGATTTAAGCATTATAATTTTCCAAACAGATCGAGTAGGCAGAAAACAAACGAAATGCCGGGTTTACGAGACGACGAAGTCGAGGCGAATAGACGCCGTGAATTACAGGACGAGCAAGAGAATTTACAGAGGCAGCGTCGGGAACTCGAGCAACTGCGCGACAGCATAGGGGCACAAAGAATAGCCTTGGACCAGCAGCAGCAGCGTCTACAACGCGAACCATGAAATCCAACTGATATCGCAACAGATCACGTGCGATCGATTAACAATATGGAGGACATAACAGCGATTGCAAGTAACCTAAAAAAATTTCATGTCGATGTAAAAATTCCGAAATTCAAAAACGAATTGGAAAAAAACCCGGTCGAGTTCCTCGAAGAAATGGAAAAATTTTTAAAAATAAAAAATATACAAAGTGAACGTAAAATTATAATACTCGAGCACGCGTTAGAAGGAAAAGCATCTCTGTGGTTCTCATTGAAAACCAATTTCGTGAATTTTGAAGATTTTAAGATGGAATTTTTGAACGAGTTTTATTCGATTCCGGTTCGAGTTTTATTCAAAAATCGATGGGCAGAGCGTAGGTGCAACGCAAATGAGGAGTCCCTTCAAACTTATTATTATCGGCAAGTTCGCGACGCCCGATATTTTATCCCAGAATTGACGCCGTACGAAATAAATTATAGTGTGGTACTACAATATCCCGTGTGGGTTAGAGAAGCTTTGGTAACGGTTAATTTTAACGACAACGCGATGGTGGGTCAGACGTTAGCAAGCTTGGATGGAATTCAGGGAGACCGAGCGCGATTTCGCGAAAACAAATCGGGCAATAACAACGAAACCCCGCGACTTCCAATGACTCCGCGAGGGAGAGAAATAAATACTTATCGATCGGATTATAATAATGAATATAAACACGGAAATAAACGGCAGCTGGGTCGAAGACGATATTATGATTCGCCGTATAGCAGTGACGGGGTCCCGAGCCGCGAGGATTATCGTTATGGTTACCGCAGAAACGAAGAATTCCCTAATTCCCGTGTTAGTTTACCGGACACCCGCTTTCCGCCTCCGATAAATTCACAGAATAAACATTTGAGTCAAAATAATTATGAAGCAAATCCCTCTACCAGCAATAATCAAAATTTAACCCTTCAACCCACTACGCTTTTTCGGCACCTTCCAACCCACTACGGGGGTCGTTTTCGTCCTGGCGTTCTTTGGACCAATAAAAGTGCTTTAAAAATCTGAGAAAATTCATGGGAGTTCTTTCAACCTTCAACTTAAAGTACCAATTGTAATATTTCAGAAAGAATTATTTTTTCATATAGGTTTTTATCGAAATATCGAGGTACGTAAGGAAAAATCACTTGCTCACTTAAAAAATCATAACTTTGAGCCAAATGAAGATATCGAAAAAAATCAAAGAGGAAATTAAAGGGGAAGAGTATCGTCATAATAAAAAAAATAGCACAATCAATATTATTCGAAAAAAGTGCTTAATTTTTTAACCTGAAAATGGCCAAAAAATGAGTACTAAAATCGTATTTAAAAATATTCAAAAATATATATAATGATAAAATTATTTATGATACGGGTGAAAATCATTAGTAACACAATATTTTAGAATATCGAAGTAACTTTATTTTACGAAACACTTAGTGCAACACGAAATGCGGTAATCGTCGCAAGTTGCCTTGCCGCATTTTGCGCAGCAATGATTTCTTTAGCAGCGCGACTCGCCATGATAATAAAAACTGCGAAAAAAATTTTTTATAATTTTTTTCGCGTGTGTAGACTTTTTTTACACTTTTTAAACGTCAATGAACACTTTGAAACAACGAGTAGAAAAATTATTACCTGCGTTTTTGACCAACGCCGCCCCACTACGGGGGTCGTTTTCGTCCCGACGGAAATTGAATCGTCTGCTGCAACGGCCTGAGGGGGATTAGCGCGCTACTATTCAGCAGGCGGGTCCTTGTGCACCATAACTTTTTTTAGAGAGGGAATATGGCGCCTTCCGTGCCCGTTTTTAAAAGCTAAAGCACTTTGAAATTTCGCTTGGGACGAAAACGACCCCTGTAGTGGGTTGAAGGGTTAAACTAAAAAGCGACGCGCTGCATAGCAGTCCCGTAGCGTGTCGCCAAGACTTTGAATTTATAAGTGACCTTTCAAACGATATTGATGCAGAAGTGGATCGCGATGAAACTGAAGGTGTCGATCCGTCGGTTGCTAAGTGCCCCCACT
The DNA here is from genome assembly GCA_963971145.1 of Sussaba pulchella. Taxonomy (NCBI): domain Eukaryota; kingdom Metazoa; phylum Arthropoda; class Insecta; order Hymenoptera; family Ichneumonidae; genus Sussaba; species Sussaba pulchella. The sequence goes on from CAXAQZ010000276.1 coordinate 50,203, forward strand.
TGAAGGTGAAGGTTTTGGGAATCAATTGAATTATACTACTAGATTCCGGAAGCCAAATAACAGCCATTTCTCAAGACTTTTATAAAGAAATATCCGTTAAAACAAAACTCAGTATCATGCCCGTGTCGAATTTATACGTAACTACGGCGATCGGAAAAAAATCTACGGCGATAAAACAACAAGTCTGGCTAGAAGTTGAGGTAGATGGGATTACGGTGGGTTTTCCTTGCTTAATAATTCCGTATTTAACGTCAACGATAATTTTAGGAAATGATTGGATGTTGAGGAATCAGGTTGTGTTGAATTATAAAAATCGAACGATAGAAGTTGCGGGTAAAATACTTTCCAGCTCGTCAGTAATGTTCGAGCGAGGCGCGTCGGAAACTCTTCTCTGTTCACGGGGTGAGGGTAGAACGCTAATTTATGTTGTTAATGTTAAGAATATGTTGAAAAGTGAAGAATGCCGTGATAAAGTAAATCGCGAGGAAATTAGAGTGATAAATAAGCAATCAAAAGTGATTGAAAATGAAGGTGTATTAACTTGTGTGTATAAATTGAATAAAGAATCCGTGAACAATGTAGATTTTGTAGACGCGCTTCGCGCGATCGCGTGTATACTAACATTGCTTGATGATCGTGAAAGAATAGAAGCCCTCGACACCATTAAACAATTTCGCAACCTGTTTTCCGATAAACCTGGATGCGCCCATGGTTACCAACATGAGCTAAAATTATTAACTAATCGACCTAGTTTTCGACATACTTACCCGGTCCCATATAATCTTCGTGAACCTACCAGACAGGCCATAGATAGAATGATTAAAAATGGAGTTATAGAGAGGGCGGTGAGCCAATATTGCAACCCCCTCAGGATAGTTATGAAAGAGGATGGAACAGTTCGAGTTTGCTTGGATGCCAGGTTCCTTAACAAAATGATTGAAGACGATCACGAGTCACCTCCGTTGATCAATGAATTACTCCAAAAATTCCACGGAGCACGGTGGTTTTCAAAAATAGACTTGACTCAGGGATACTGGCAAATTCAATTGCATAAACACTCGAGACAATTTACCTCTTTTCTTTTTGATTCAAAGCTTTATCAATTTTGTAGAATTCCGTTCGGGTTGAAAACAGCTGGCAGCGGCTTCATGAGAGCTTTGAGCTATGCTTTACGAAACGAATTTGATCGATTTATTTCTTGCTACGTAGATGATATTTTGATAGGTACGGAGACGTTTGAGCAGCATCTTAAAGTACTCAAAGGAATATGTGACAGATTAACAGAATTTAACTTTACCATGAAAATATCTAAGTCCATTTTTTTTCAATGCAGTGTGCCCTTTCTGGGATTTATAATATCTCGAGAAGGCATCGCACCCGAACCGAGAAAATTAGAAGCAATTCTTAAATTTGCGGAGCCACAAAATAAAAAACAGTTGCAGCAGTTCTTAGGTGTGTGCAACTATTACAGGCAGTTCAATGTTAATCATAGCCGAGCGATCGATCCATTACGAGAACTATTATTAAAAGGACAGTCGTGGGAGTGGACAGACAAACATTCTACAGCGTTCAATAGGCTTAAACATAATTTCGCGCATTGTATTAGTCTCAAACATGTTATTCCGGGAGCTCAGTTTCGATTACAAACCGATGCGAGCGATAGGGGGATTTGTGGAATACTATATCAGATAGATAAGACCGAAAATCACAACGTTATGGGCATCGTCAGTCGATGTCTTACGAAGTGTGAAATAAATTATACCACAACTGAAAAAGAATTGTTGGCTATAATTTATTCCATAGAAAATTTTCGCGTGTACCTCGTCGGCGAACGTTTTTTGATAGTGACCGATCACCAAAGCCTCACCTTTTTAAACTCGGTGGTTTTCCAAAATCCCAGAATCACCCGATGGAGTCTCTTATTACAGCAATATACTTTTGACGTGGAACATTGCCGAGGAGTCGATGATGTCGTGGCAGATTTTTTCAGTAGAAATCCGGTGGGAAAATTTGGAGTGGATTCTACCGATAGAATTGTCATCTCAATGTTACATAAAGGCGTGCTCCCCGGAGAAAAGTGAAGCGAAAATACCTTTCTTCACGTAGTTTCGAGATTGCGTCAAGATAAAACACTGCGTAAGGGATTTAGAGAATTGAGTGAGTTACAAAAAGCGGATACGGATATTGCAAAAATACTTTCAACTTATGATTTTAAGTTAGGGGGGGCGGCATATACGACGCACAACGATATTTTGTTCCATCGCGATAAAAAAAACGAGGCATGGAGAGCAGTCATTCCCAAACGGTTACAAAAATCATTGGTAAATGCGATTCACAATAAGCTAGGACACCCAGGAGTGTATAAAACCCTCACTCATTGAAAGAAATTCTATTTTTGGAGAAAAATGGCGGACCAGGTAAAGAAATTTGTCGTTTCTTGTGACTTATGTCAACGAGTAAAATATCTGACGGTATCAATGGAAGGGGGGTGGAATTTTATAGCTTCTGAAAAACCAAACGATTTAGTTACCGTCGATTTTTATGGACCTCTTCCCCGCGCCCGTGGAGGCGTTCAATATATTTTCGTTATGCTCGAGGCGTTTTCAAAGCATGTGAGTTTGTATCCGATGAAGAGTGCAACGGTTCGCGGCACGTTAAAGAAAATATTTGGCCATTTCATCCCAAAATTCGGAAAACCTCGACGCATTCTGTCCGATCACGGTACCCAATTTACCTCTCGCATGTGGAAAGCCGAACTTGAATCGAACGGTATCAACGTCCTATATAGTTCCATCAGACATCCCCAATCTAACCCGACAGAGAGAGTTATGCTGGAGTTAGGGAGGTTATTTAGGACCCTATGTGCCGAGCGCCATACTAAATGGGTGGAATTTGTCCCTGAAATCGAAAAATTATTGAATATAACGGTCCATCAAAGCACGAAATTCTCCCCGCACGAATTACATTTTGGAAAACCAGTACGGGAAGAAATTCATAAAATAATCAAGTTTCCCGAATCGCAACCCCGTGCCCACGAATACATGATAACACTTGCCTGAGATAACCTGAAAAAAAGTTTCGAAAACCGACAAAAAGGTCAAAAGAAAAAGACAAAAGTCCGTTTGTCAGTAGGAGATCTGGTGTTGCTCAGAGTAAAACATTTGTCCAACGCGTTGGACAAGGTTATTAAGAAATTTTTCCACCTCTTCGAGGGACCTTACCGGATAATCAAAACTGTGGGAGAGAACGCGTTTGTGCTATCCGACCCCCAAAATGATTCACGGGAAATCGGTACTTACAATTTACAGAATAAATTTCTGACACACTGCAAATGTTAATATCAGATTTGAGAACGTTTCCTTGTTGAGTACGGCGTTAACTGGTCATTGTCAGTACACGGAAGTGAAACTAAGCTTGAAAAAAAAAAAAAAAAAAAAAAAAAAAATTCGTATCTTTTTTGGTTTTTTACTACAAACGAAAATTCTTTCACTACAATCAACTACAAACGATTCTCTATCGATATACAATTCCCGATTTGGGTTTCGTTAAAGTCGGGGGATGGATTTTTTTTGAAGTCCCATAACTTTTTTTGGGTTTTACTACAAACGAAAAAAACTTCACTACAAACAACTACAAACCAATATCTTTCAGAAAAGCAAAAAAAAAAATTTTTTTTTTTAAGGGGGGTGCCAGGTTCACATAGGTGTACTTACAATCGCTTCAACCTTCGAAAATATTACTCTATAAATAATTGACGCTGCTGCAGTTGCCCCAAGAGGGATGGTTGAGTAAATAAATATATAGATTAATGCCAAAAAAAATAAAAATAAAAAAAATAAATAAATAAATAAAATAAAAATAAAAATAAAAATAAAAATAAAAATAAAAATGAAAATAAAAATAAAAATAAAAATAAAAATAAAAATAAAAATAAAAATAAAAATAAAAATAAAAATAAAAATAAAAATAAAAATAAAAATAAAAATAAAAATAAAAATAAAAATAAAAATAAAAATAAAAATAAAAATAAAAATAAAAATAAAAATAAAAATAAAAATAAAAATAAAAATAAAAATAAAAATAAAAATAAAAATAAAAATAAAAATAAAAATAAAAATAAAAATAAAAATAAAAATAAAAATAAAAATAAAAATAAAAATAAAAATAAAAATAAAAATAAAAATAAAAATAAAAATAAAAATAAAAATAAAAATAAAAATAAAAATAAAAATAAAAATAAAAATAAAAATAAAAATAAAAATAAAAATAAAAATAAAAATAAAAATAAAAATAAAAATAAAAATAAAAATAAAAATAAAAATAAAAATAAAAATAAAAATAAAAATAAAAATAAAAATAAAAATAAAAATAAAAATAAAAATAAAAATAAAAATAAAAATAAAAATAAAAATAAAAATAAAAATAAAAATAAAAATAAAAATAAAAATAAAAATAAAAATAAAAATAAAAATAAAAATAAAAATAAAAATAAAAATAAAAATAAAAATAAAAATAAAAATAAAAATAAAAATAAAAATAAAAATAAAAATAAAAATAAAAATAAAAATAAAAATAAAAATAAAAATAAAAATAAAAATAAAAATAAAAATAAAAATAAAAATAAAAATAAAAATAAAAATAAAAATAAAAATAAAAATAAAAATAAAAATAAAAATAAAAATAAAAATAAAAATAAAAATAAAAATAAAAATAAAAATAAAAGGGATCCCGAACTGAACTTCGTGAGAATTCTGCTGCTAGTAACCTAATGAACTATGTATATCGTGATATAAGATGTAAGATTACTGTGTAAAAAGAGAATGGACAACGATTGTTAAATTTCAATTACGACGCGCGAGAGGTAGGATTCACCAAAACAAGGTATGAGAGTGGTTATGCGGAGTGAATGAAAAACTTATCGAAATTTGTCGGTGAAAAATGTATTTACGGGGTGGATGATGAAAGAGTGTAAAAGCTCCAAGTGATGAGTATGAGTTTATGAGTTTTCTGCTGCGTACGGATATTAATATTTATGTATCTCTCGCACTCCACAGAAAAAAGGGGATGTTGTAAGCTACGAATCTCGCTGTATGCGCAATTTCAGAATTCGTAAGTCCCGCCTTATGCGCCAGTGCCGTCTATCGGAGTATCATGCGATATATCGCGTAAGGTACCTGATTATTGTAATGCGCATGTCGCATCTGCCCCTCCCAACTAAGTGCGAGGCCTAGGTACCGAAACTCATCGATTGCTCGACCTCTTTCTCTCTGGGAGCGCCGATGACTGCGGACGTGAATCGGATGAGAACTTGTGGACTCCAGCCCTAACAGCCACGATTTTCAACATCTCCACGTGGCCGAAAATCAATTTTCGCAGCTTCCATCAATATCCAGACCGAGGAATCAACCCCAGAGAGAAATTGAGCCATCGAACATTGCGAAAACAGCGTTACTCCAGATAAGTTTTAAAAGAAAACAAGATTTATTATTTTATTATATATATTCCCGACTAATTTGTGTGTGTATGAATGAGTGAATAGCGGAGTGGGTTATAGTTTGTATATTTGTATATTTTTCTTTTGTTGTTAAATGAATGATTAAATGAATGAATGAGATATGAAAATGGTATACAAATTAAAAAAAAAAATTCCTACCAAAATAAAAAATTATCGCACCAATAAAAATTATCGTACGAAATAAATGTCATAATTTAAAATGAATAAATGTATTTTACAAGATCAAGGAAAAGCATTAGTAGATCTTTTTCGTAGATGTATGGGACGACCTGAAGCCCTTGATTTAGACGCCGTAAGGGAGTTTGTGGGTGGCCAGTTCATCGAAAAGAAACAACAGGATGTACTAGACTTTCTTATGGCCTTATGTGCAGAATCAAGTGTGATTAAAAATTCGGTTGAACACAAATTAACAACGACGATACTATGTCGAGGATATCAATACGTGTCAACGATTGAAGAACAGCCGAATAATATACTGCTTCTAACGATACCACAAACAACAACAAGAAGTGTAACCTTACAGGGAATAATTGATCATAGCCTGTCATCATGGACCCCAATCAAAGGACAGTGTGATCAATGCGGCATCGAAAATAGAGTTACTAAGAATCGTGTATCAACAGTTGGTAAAATTGTTATTGTACAGCTCATATTAACCAGCGCAAAGTACGACACTCGACAAGTATTGAAAATAAATTGCGGCATCAACGCTGTACCTACTGCAATCATTACCGTTGGCGCTCAAAAATATAAAGATACGAGTGCTATATTCCATCACGGTCAAGATGTTTACAAAGGCCACTATACAAGTATTACATGTTAAGGTCCGATAAATCTGCTTGGGTTATCGCAGATGATATGGAATTTGACAAAAAAAAGCTTGCCAAGAAATGCTTAAGATTGTTATATGATCTTCCTGGAAAAGATGTGAAAATGATCAAAATTTTATATGGGAAATAAAACGAATTTTTCAAAATTAAACAACATGTTCAGTCTTTTGAAATGTAAAAAAATGATCTACATAATTCTCTATGATGACAAATCTGTGCGAAGTAATAGAAGTTAATAATTCTTGGTTAAATTCCAATAACTTTGGCATCGCTTGGATTTTTTTTTTTTTTTTTTTTAGCCTTATTTGGCTCGTCCCACGATGGGGATCTGTGCCACTCACTTCTTTCAGAAAATATTTCTATCATACAGTGGACCTACTATTTTAAGGTGGGTTCCGAACCACCAGGAGAGCACAGAAAAACACTTAGAAAATTTCCATTGGTGTCGGCGGGAATCGAACCCGGGACCCACTGCGTGTGAACCGAGAACGAAACCACTAAGCCACTGGTCTCCTCAAATCATCGCTTGGATTAAAGCTTGCGCTAAAGAATATGCAAACTTACCATGGACTATTCTGATTTTTCATCTTGAAATAAAAAAAAAAATAACACAATGCAGGAATTAAAAAAAAAAAAAAATAATGGCTTCTTTCGATGATTCTGATTTCATCCTCATAGAAGTCGGCAATCTAATAACATTGAAATAATCATACACAGTGAGCCAGCGGGATAGCATCGTAAATAATTTTATGACGGTTCTAGTTACCCTAAATTAAATTAAAAAAATAAAAATAAATAGTTTAAAAAGTATTGTCCACATTCAATAATCTTGCACGCATCAACCCAACCCCACATTACAAAGTTTATATATTAACTTCGCAAAAAGTAGTTAAATCCCCACAAAAAACACTCAAGCGTGCGATTTTGACTACATTACCCACGCTGTGAAGCTAATCACCGTGAATATTCAGAAAACCGTGGAAGACCACGTATCTCCCAAACGGTAAAGGGACAACAAGTGCGAGCATCTTCATGCACTTGTAAAGAATTAAAAACTCCCTGCTGGAGTAAAAATCGAACACAAAAAAAATTAGAACGAAAAAAAGTAATCTGATAGAAAGCATGAATAAAATTCATGAATCTATAAAATAAATTTAAAAAATTTAAAAAAACTCCCGGCTGGAATAAAAATCGAACATAAAAAAAATTAGAACGAAAAAAAATAATCTGATAGAAAGCATGAAAAAAATTCATGAATCTAAAAAGAATACAACAAATTAATAAATTTAAAATGGAAAAAACAAATTAGTGAAATTAAAAGAATGAAATAAATAAATAAATTCAAAAAGGATGAAATAATCCAAGAAGTCATCTTAGTTTATTCGTAGTTTGAATTATGATCGTTCGTTTGTATGAGTTCAATTTTTTGAATCGTGGTAATTTTCTCACTGCCCTCAATTCAGTCGGGAGACGTCATTCATTAACCATAAATATGATATAGGATATAGATGTTTGACAGTGCAAAGAAGACGCCATTAGATAATTGAACATGAAGACGATCTGGATTTAGATGTTCGACGATACGAAAAAAAACGTCTCCCGACTGAATTGAGGGCAGTGAGAAAATTACCACGATTCAAAAAATTGAACTCATACAAACGAACGATCATAATTCAAACTACGAATAAACTAAGATGACTTCTTGGATTATTTCATCCTTTTTGAATTTATTTATTTATTTCATTCTTTTGATTTCACTAATTTGTTTTTTCCATTTTTAACTCCCGGCTGAAAACGGGAGTTATGTGTTTCGTCGTGAGCAACGTGAATTGGCGTTTTGTCGGTAACGCGTTTTTGGCCAAACGGCTGATTTTCTTCTTACAAATTGATGTACATCGGTGTCGGAAGTCACAGAGAGGGTTTTGCTTCCATAATATTTATGATCAGATCTCAACTCGCGGAGATATTAAATGTAGAAATTTGAACGCTTTCGAACGTTTTCTTCAAATCGCAATTTTGATCGGTTCGACTGCATGCATTGCAGACTTCACGGCATCGTCAGCTGTGACAGCGCGTGTGTAAGTGCAGTGGAACGTATCCGTGTATTTTGCATCGAGGCTCTGGACGATATCGCTGAGTGCGAGAGAGACAGCGCGATTGGTCGATCGTTTTAACCTCGAAACAGAACTTTCAACGGAAATTTTTTTTTTTTTCTCGAGTGATTCAGAGTGAACATTTTTTATCAATTGATTTCACGTATAAACGATATTTTTTTAAAGAGTGCATTTTCCATTTAACGTTCAATAATTAGCTAGTTAGCAGGATTGATCTACTGACGATTTTAACAAGCACGTCGAATTCAGGGATGGGCACATTTCAAATACAAATGTATTCAAAATGCAGGTTTAAATACAAAATACATCGTATTTGAGTATTTTGTCCCGAGTCGAAATACACGATACATTTTCACTTGTATTTTGACTACGGTCGAAATACAAAATACATTGTATTTCAGTATTTCGTCCAGCTTGAATTACAAAATACATTTTCACTTGTATTTGGACTTCGGTCGAAATACAAAATACATTGTATTTGAGTATTTTGTCCCGAGTCGGAATACAAAATACATTTTCACTTGTATTTGGACTCCGGTCGAAATACAAAATACAATGTATTTGAGTATTTTGTCCCGAGTCGAAATACAAGATACATTTTCACTTGTATTTTGATAACGGTCGAAATACAAAATACATTGTATTTGAGTATTTTGTCCCGAGTCGAAATACAAAATACATTTTCACTTGTATTTCGACTCCGGTCGAAGTACAAAATACATTGTATTTGAGTATTTGGTCCAGCTTGAAATACAAAATACATTTTCAATCATTTTCTATTCATTTTAAATTCTTTTTCATACGAAATACTTCCCTCAGTCAGGGGATTTTTCGAGAGGAAGAATGAGAGAGAAAGAATGCGCTAAATTAATTTAAATTACAAAAAAATAATATATAATATTAATTATTAATATATTTAATATTATTATTATATTATTAATATAAATATTAATAATATATATTATATAATATATATATAATATTTGTTGATTATTTATCAACTATTGTTGATAGGTATTGGATATATCTACACTCGTTTATTTGTTGGGTTCAATGATTTCGATTTTTTGTTAACAAACGATTTCTATTCAATAAATAATCAGCACATAATAATTCGAAAAATTTTGATTGCCGCTTAAATATCTCTCTTTAAATTATCTATTGATTATTTAATACTTACGTTGACAATTATATTTGGAGACAGGTTCCTATAATATTCGCAAAATAATTTAGTGAGTATACTCAAAATAAATGAAAAATGACAATTTTTAATAGAGTAACAGTAGCCGATGCAAGCCCCCGTTTACCATTCGGCCCTGGCTAAGCCGGCGTAATGCTTACTGAGACCTTCGGATCGAGCAATAGACTGTCGTATTGATTCTGCACGCCCATACAAATAAATCGATATCTCAGGAATCCCTCAATATTTTTTGATTTTTTTTACATGAATTGACGCCCGTGGATTTGGAAATGCTTTCTAAATTTCTTGAAATAAGAAAACAAATTTCCTCAGCTTTGGCCATGAGTCAAAGTTGAAGTGAGAGATTTTGTCAAAATCAGAGCTATTTTCTAATCTTCCTCACGTGATAATTTGATATACAGAAGTCCATGTCGACTGAACTAGGGCTGAATTAGCACAGAATTTAATAAGCTTTTCAACAGTTCTTGTAAGAAATATATGACTCCGTTTTTGGCGTATTCCTTGATAAATATATGTATGTATGGGGCATTCCATGACCGATTGATCAACTTCTGGCGGTCATTTTGTAGATTGTTTTCATAATTTTTTATTCGAAAGTACTCATCGAAATAAACGAGCCTAGGTTTTTTCAGATAAAAAGAAAATATGATTTTTGAGATTTTTTTTTTAAATAGAAAAAAAAGAATGTCCGTTTTTTTTTGCCTAAAAAAATTCACAGAATTCTTCTGAATTATATGGAAATTTTCAAACGCTATGGCAAGGTGGAGCTTCCAAAACTACCGGAGAAAAAAATTAAAAATCAAAAAATTGTATACGTGACAAAAGCAGCACCAATATCCACCCCCACCATTCGCCACATTTGTTGGCGAATTTTTTGATTTTTATTTTTTTTCTCAGGTAGTTTTGAAAGCTCCATCTTGCAATAGCGTTTGAAAATTTCCTTATAATTTATAAGTATTTTGTGAATTTTTTCAGGCGAAAATAAACGGACATTCTTGTTTTTATTTTTTTTATTTCAAAAAAAAAAATCTCGTAAAATATTTTTTTTTTTACTTTGAAAAAAATTGGGCTGGTTTTTTTCGATGAGTACTTTTGAATGAAAAATTATGAAAACGATCTAAAAAATGACCGCCAGAACTTGATCGACTTGTCATGGAATGCCCCATATAAACACAGCTACACTCGGTCCGTATCCACTCGTTACATTCCCGCATACATTTTCAGCCAATAACAAAAATGTCGAAAATATTTTATATTTCCTTCCCATCTGACTCACGTGCTAGGCTAGCATGTATTCGATCATATATATATGGGGAAGCCAGGTCAACTCAGCCAGCTGAAAACCTTCTATCCTCCGATGAGGTCGATAATTTGTTAAAAGTATTTTTAGGGTCCTACGGCTTCACTAATATTTTTTTAGATTTTTCAGACCCCCCTTCCCGTTACCCCACCCCGTATACAGATATGAGACAAGGTACGCTATTTCAGACAGCTGATCCCCCGACGTAGTCGACGATTTGCTTTCTAGAATCTTTTGGTTTCTTCGGGAAACTGGAATTTTTTCGAAATTGAAAAAAAAAAAAATTTTGTTAAATAGTTCCACTCTGATTTTATGAAAGAAGTGCCTCAATTTCGATAAGGTATCGGGAATAAAAATTTCATTTAATTGAAAAATAGCGAAATAGCCGCTACCTAATGATTAAAAAAATGGGGGGGGGGGGGGGGTGTCGTGAGTGAAAGCGAGGGTCTGAAAAATAAAAAAATAAATAAGTGAGGTCGTAGGATCCAAAAGGTACTAAAAAAAAATTATCGACCACATCGGGGGATCGGGGGGGGGGAGGGGGGGGGGGTCGAGTTGACGTGTAATCCCTCATATATATATTAGGGTGTCCGTTATTTCCCGAATTGCGTATTCCTTTTGTGACGCCCCCTAGAAAAAAAGTATACATTAAAAAAAAATTCATTTCATTTCATTTCATTTCATTTCATTTCATTTCATTTCATTTCATTTCATTTCATTTCATTTCATTTCATTTCATTTCATTTCATTTCGTCTCGTCTCGTCTCGTCTCGTCTCGTCTCGTCTCGTCTCGTCTCGTCTCGTCTCGTCTCGTCTCGTCTCGTCTCGTCTCGTCTCGTTTCGTTTCGTTTCGTTTCGTTTCGTTTCGTTTCGTTTCGTTTCGTTTCGTTTCGTTTCGTTTCGTTTCGTTTCGTTTCGTTTCGTTTCGTTTCGTTTCGTTTCGTTTCGTTTCGTTTCGTTTCGTTTCGTTTCGTTTCGTTTCGTTTCGTTTCGTTTCGTTTCGTTTCGTTTCGTTTCGTTTCGTTTCGTTTCGTTTCGTTTCGTTTCGTTTCGTTTCGTTTCGTTTCGTTTCGTTTCGTTTCGTTTCGTTTCGTTTCGTTTCGTTTCGTTTCGTTTCGTTTCGTTTCGTTTCGTTTCGTTTCGTTTCGTTTCGTTTCGTTTCGTTTCGTTTCGTTTCGTTTCGTTTCGTTTCGTTTCGTTTCGTTTCGTTTCGTTTCGTTTCGTTTCGTTTCGTTTCGTTTCGTTTCGTTTCGTTTCGTTTCGTTTCGTTTCGTTTCGTTTCGTTTCGTTTCGTTTCGTTTCGTTTCGTTTCGTTTCGTTTCGTTTCGTTTCGTTTCGTTTCGTTTCGTTTCGTTTCGTTTCGTTTCGTTTCGTTTCGTTTCGTTTCGTTTCGTTTCGTTTCGTTTCGTTTCGTTTCGTTTCGTTTCGTTTCGTTTCGTTTCGTTTCGTTTCGTTTCGTTTCGTTTCGTTTCGTTTCGTTTCGTTTCGTTTCGTTTCGTTTCGTTTCGTTTCGTTTCGTTTCGTTTCGTTTCGTTTCGTTTCGTTTCGTTTCGTTTCGTTTCGTTTCGTTTCGTTTCGTTTCGTTTCGTTTCGTTTCGTTTCGTTTCGTTTCGTTTCGTTTCGTTTCGTTTCGTTTCGTTTCGTTTCGTTTCGTTTCGTTTCGTTTCGTTTCGTTTCGTTTCGTTTCGTTTCGTTTCGTTTCGTTTCGTTTCGTTTCGTTTCGTTTCGTTTCGTTTCGTTTCGTTTCGTTTCGTTTCGTTTCGTTTCGTTTCGTTTCGTTTCGTTTCGTTTCGTTTCGTTTCGTTTCGTTTCGTTTCGTTTCGTTTCGTTTCGTTTCGTTTCGTTTCGTTTCGTTTCGTTTCGTTTCGTTTCGTTTCGTTTCGTTTCGTTTCGTTTCGTTTCGTTTCGTTTCGTTTCGTTTCGTTTCGTTTCGTTTCGTTTCGTTTCGTTTCGTTTCGTTTCGTTTCGTTTCGTTTCGTTTCGTTTCGTTTCGTTTCGTTTCGTTTCGTTTCGTTTCGTTTCGTTTCGTTTCGTTTCGTTTCGTTTCGTTTCGTTTCGTTTCGTTTCGTTTCGTTTCGTTTCGTTTCGTTTCGTTTCGTTTCGTTTCGTTTCGTTTCGTTTCGTTTCGTTTCGTTTCGTTTCGTTTCGTTTCGTTTCGTTTCGTTTCGTTTCGTTTCGTTTCGTTTCGTTTCGTTTCGTTTCGTTTCGTTTCGTTTCGTTTCGTTTCGTTTCGTTTCGTTTCGTTTCGTTTCGTTTCGTTTCGTTTCGTTTCGTTTCGTTTCGTTTCGTTTCGTTTCGTTTCGTTTCGTTTCGTTTCGTTTCGTTTCGTTTCGTTTCGTTTCGTTTCGTTTCGTTTCGTTTCGTTTCGTTTCGTTTCGTTTCGTTTCGTTTCGTTTCGTTTCGTTTCGTTTCGTTTCGTTTCGTTTCGTTTCGTTTCGTTTCGTTTCGTTTCGTTTCGTTTCGTTTCGTTTCGTTTCGTTTCGTTTCGTTTCGTTTCGTTTCGTTTCGTTTCGTTTCGTTTCGTTTCGTTTCGTTTCGTTTCGTTTCGTTTCGTTTCGTTTCGTTTCGTTTCGTTTCGTTTCGTTTCGTTTCGTTTCGTTTCGTTTCGTTTCGTTTCGTTTCGTTTCGTTTCGTTTCGTTTCGTTTCGTTTCGTTTCGTTTCGTTTCGTTTCGTTTCGTTTCGTTTCGTTTCGTTTCGTTTCGTTTCGTTTCGTTTCGTTTCGTTTCGTTTCGTTTCGTTTCGTTTCGTTTCGTTTCGTTTCGTTTCGTTTCGTTTCGTTTCGTTTCGTTTCGTTTCGTTTCGTTTCGTTTCGTTTCGTTTCGTTTCGTTTCGTTTCGTTTCGTTTCGTTTCGTTTCGTTTCGTTTCGTTTCGTTTCGTTTCGTTTCGTTTCGTTTCGTTTCGTTTCGTTTCGTTTCGTTTCGTTTCGTTTCGTTTCGTTTCGTTTCGTTTCGTTTCGTTTCGTTTCGTTTCGTTTCGTTTCGTTTCGTTTCGTTTCGTTTCGTTTCGTTTCGTTTCGTTTCGTTTCGTTTCGTTTCGTTTCGTTTCGTTTCGTTTCGTTTCGTTTCGTTTCGTTTCGTTTCGTTTCGTTTCGTTTCGTTTCGTTTCGTTTCGTTTCGTTTCGTTTCGTTTCGTTTCGTTTCGTTTCGTTTCGTTTCGTTTCGTTTCGTTTCGTTTCGTTTCGTTTCGTTTCGTTTCGTTTCGTTTCGTTTCGTTTCGTTTCGTTTCGTTTCGTTTCGTTTCGTTTCGTTTCGTTTCGTTTCGTTTCGTTTCGTTTCGTTTCGTTTCGTTTCGTTTCGTTTCGTTTCGTTTCGTTTCGTTTCGTTTCGTTTCGTTTCGTTTCGTTTCGTTTCGTTTCGTTTCGTTTCGTTTCGTTTCGTTTCGTTTCGTTTCGTTTCGTTTCGTTTCGTTTCGTTTCGTTTCGTTTCGTTTCGTTTCGTTTCGTTTCGTTTCGTTTCGTTTCGTTTCGTTTCGTTTCGTTTCGTTTCGTTTCGTTTCGTTTCGTTTCGTTTCGTTTCGTTTCGTTTCGTTTCGTTTCGTTTCGTTTCGTTTCGTTTCGTTTCGTTTCGTTTCGTTTCGTTTCGTTTCGTTTCGTTTCGTTTCGTTTCGTTTCGTTTCGTTTCGTTTCGTTTCGTTTCGTTTCGTTTCGTTTCGTTTCGTTTCGTTTCGTTTCGTTTCGTTTCGTTTCGTTTCGTTTCGTTTCGTTTCGTTTCGTTTCGTTTCGTTTCGTTTCGTTTCGTTTCGTTTCGTTTCGTTTCGTTTCGTTTCGTTTCGTTTCGTTTCGTTTCGTTTCGTTTCGTTTCGTTTCGTTTCGTTTCGTTTCGTTTCGTTTCGTTTCGTTTCGTTTCGTTTCGTTTCGTTTCGTTTCGTTTCGTTTCGTTTCGTTTCGTTTCGTTTCGTTTCGTTTCGTTTCGTTTCGTTTCGTTTCGTTTCGTTTCGTTTCGTTTCGTTTCGTTTCGTTTCGTTTCGTTTCGTTTCGTTTCGTTTCGTTTCGTTTCGTTTCGTTTCGTTTCGTTTCGTTTCGTTTCGTTTCGTTTCGTTTCGTTTCGTTTCGTTTCGTTTCGTTTCGTTTCGTTTCGTTTCGTTTCGTTTCGTTTCGTTTCGTTTCGTTTCGTTTCGTTTCGTTTCGTTTCGTTTCGTTTCGTTTCGTTTCGTTTCGTTTCGTTTCGTTTCGTTTCGTTTCGTTTCGTTTCGTTTCGTTTCGTTTCGTTTCGTTTCGTTTCGTTTCGTTTCGTTTCGTTTCGTTTCGTTTCGTTTCGTTTCGTTTCGTTTCGTTTCGTTTCGTTTCGTTTCGTTTCGTTTCGTTTCGTTTCGTTTCGTTTCGTTTCGTTTCGTTTCGTTTCGTTTCGTTTCGTTTCGTTTCGTTTCGTTTCGTTTCGTTTCGTTTCGTTTCGTTTCGTTTCGTTTCGTTTCGTTTCGTTTCGTTTCGTTTCGTTTCGTTTCGTTTCGTTTCGTTTCGTTTCGTTTCGTTTCGTTTCGTTTCGTTTCGTTTCGTTTCGTTTCGTTTCGTTTCGTTTCGTTTCGTTTCGTTTCGTTTCGTTTCGTTTCGTTTCGTTTCGTTTCGTTTCGTTTCGTTTCGTTTCGTTTCGTTTCGTTTCGTTTCGTTTCGTTTCGTTTCGTTTCGTTTCGTTTCGTTTCGTTTCGTTTCGTTTCGTTTCGTTTCGTTTCGTTTCGTTTCGTTTCGTTTCGTTTCGTTTCGTTTCGTTTCGTTTCGTTTCGTTTCGTTTCGTTTCGTTTCGTTTCGTTTCGTTTCGTTTCGTTTCGTTTCGTTTCGTTTCGTTTCGTTTCGTTTCGTTTCGTTTCGTTTCGTTTCGTTTCGTTTCGTTTCGTTTCGTTTCGTTTCGTTTCGTTTCGTTTCGTTTCGTTTCGTTTCGTTTCGTTTCGTTTCGTTTCGTTTCGTTTCGTTTCGTTTCGTTTCGTTTCGTTTCGTTTCGTTTCGTTTCGTTTCGTTTCGTTTCGTTTCGTTTCGTTTCGTTTCGTTTCGTTTCGTTTCGTTTCGTTTCGTTTCGTTTCGTTTCGTTTCGTTTCGTTTCGTTTCGTTTCGTTTCGTTTCGTTTCGTTTCGTTTCGTTTCGTTTCGTTTCGTTTCGTTTCGTTTCGTTTCGTTTCGTTTCGTTTCGTTTCGTTTCGTTTCGTTTCGTTTCGTTTCGTTTCGTTTCGTTTCGTTTCGTTTCGTTTCGTTTCGTTTCGTTTCGTTTCGTTTCGTTTCGTTTCGTTTCGTTTCGTTTCGTTTCGTTTCGTTTCGTTTCGTTTCGTTTCGTTTCGTTTCGTTTCGTTTCGTTTCGTTTCGTTTCGTTTCGTTTCGTTTCGTTTCGTTTCGTTTCGTTTCGTTTCGTTTCGTTTCGTTTCGTTTCGTTTCGTTTCGTTTCGTTTCGTTTCATTTCATTTCATTTCATTTCATTTCATTTTGCGCATTCTTGCTCTCTCATTCTTCCTCTCGAAAAATCCCCTGACTGAGGGAAGTATTTCGTATTAAAAAGAATTTAAAATGAATAGAAAATGATTGAAAATGTATTTTGTATTTCAAGCTGGACCAAATACTCAAATACAATGTATTTTGTATTTCAACCGGAGTCGAAATACAAGTGAAAATGTATTTTGTATTTCGACTCGGGACAAAATACTCAAATACAGTGTATTTTGTATTTCGACCGTGATCAAAATACAAGTGAAAATGTATCTTGTATTTCGACTCGGGACAAAATACTCAAATACAATGTATTTTGTATTTCGACCATGATTAAAATACAAGTGAAAATGTATCTTGTATTTCGACTCGGGGCGAAATACTCAAATACAATGTATTTTGTATTTCGACCGGAGTCGAAATACAAGTGAAAATGTATTTCGTATTTCGACTCGGGACGAAATACTTAAATACAATGTATTTTGTATTTCGACTCGGGACGAAATACTCAATTACGATGTATTTAGTATTTCGACCGGAGTCAAAATACGAGTAGAAATATATTTTGTATTTTGACTTCAGTTAAAATACTAACATTTTGTATTGTATTTTGAACAAAATATATTATGCCCATCCCTGGTCGAATTAATAATTCTGGATACTTGTATTCGGGCGTGAAATTGAGATGTATGTGAATGTGGAGGTTAGGTCGGATGACGTGGTTATGCCCGGTGATATTGTTTTATTTATGGCCATCAACTGATTTCACGTACGAACGATATTGTTTAATGAGTTCATTCTTTTTTATTCAACGTATGATAATGTTATCAGGATTGTGAAAAACGTGAATATTGATGTTCAGCTGGACGATGTGGTTATGCCCAGTGATATTGTTTACCTCGGTGAAATTGGCAATTCGAAAGAAAAAAATTGTTGTCGGATTCAATTTTTTTTACTTTATCCTCCAACCGACAAAACTTTAGACACAGCGATTTGTCAGAATGCACAATATGTATATTTGTTTTCATTATTTTTCCTATATGAGTGAGGTCCTTTTCGAAGCTGCATTCATTCAATGTTCACCTGCTCAAGACATATTCAAAACCTATAATGACTGGGAAGGACGAGCGGAATGCACTGACATCTGGTCAAGGCTACGTCGAGCCGCGCTCGAAAACTGTGCAATGCGCAGACATTTGGTCTAGGCTACATAGAGCCGCGCTTATAATCTCCATAATGCACTGCGATTTGGTCAAGGCTGTATTAAACCGCCCTCAAGACTCCACGATGGGCTGACAATTTGTCATGGCTACATGGAGCCGCGCTGAACAATCACATGATGCGCTGACATTTCGCTGAGACTGTACTCAACTGCGCCCAAGGACAACCAGCATGTGCCGCAGCTAGTCGATACTTTCAAAGTCTTGTCTCATCAAATTTCTATACAGTGGTCACGTTTTACGATATTGAATCGATAAACAATAGTACATTATGACACTAGTAGGAAAAATTGTTTTGTGACGTGGACGTCTCGTTCGAGCCAAATGATTCCAATCATTGGCGGACGTGGAGAAAATTATATCAAATTATCTTTAAAAAGTATGAAATAAAATAAATTTAAAAAATTTTAAAAAACTCCCGGCTGGAGTAAAAATCGAAAACAAAAAAAAAAGAACGAAAAAAAAGTAATCTGATAGAAAGCATGGATAAAATTCATGAATCTAAAAAGAATACAACAAATTAATAAATTTAAAATGGAAAAAACAAATTAGTGAAATTAAAAGAATGAAATAAATAAATAAATTCAAAAAGGATGAAATAATTCAAGAAGTCATCTTAGTTTATTCGTAGTTTGAATTATGATCGTTCGTTTGTATGAGTTCAATTTTTTGAATCGTGGTAATTTTTTCACTGCCCTCAATTCAGTCGGGAGACGTCATTCATTAACCATAAATATGATATAGGATATAGATGTTTGACAGTGCAAAAAAGACGCCATTAGATAATTGAACATGAAGACGATCTGGATTTAGATGTTCGACGATACGAAAGAAAACGTCTCCCGACTGAATTGAGGGCAGTGAAAAAATTACCACGATTCAAAAAATTGAACTCATACAAACGAACGATCATAATTCAAACTACGAATAAACTAAGATGACTTCTTGAATTATTTCATCCTTTTTGAATTTATTTATTTATTTCATTCTTTTAATTTCACTAATTTGTTTTTTCCATTTTAAATTTATTAATTTGTTGTATTCTTTTTAGATTCATGAATTTTATCCATGCTTTCTATCAGATTACTTTTTTTTCGTTCTAATTTTTTTTGTGTTCGATTTTTACTCCAGCCGGGAGTTTTTTTAAATTTTTTAAATTTATTTTATAAATTTATTAATTTGTTGTATTCTTTTTAGAGTCATGAATTTTTTTCATGCTTTCTATCAGATTATTTTTTTTCGTTCTAATTTTTTTTGTGTTCGATTTTTATTCCAGCCGGGAGTTTTTTAAAATTTTTTAAATTTATTTTATTTCATACTTTTTAAAGATAATTTGATATAATTTTCTCTACGTCCGCCAATGATTGGAATCATTTAGCTCGAACAAGACGTCCACGTCACAAAACAATTTTTCCTAATAGTGTCATAATGGACTATTGTTTATCGATTCAATATCGTAAAACGTGACCACTGTATAGAAATTTGATGAGACAAGACTTTAAAAGATCGACTAGCTGCGGCACATGCTGGTTGTCCTTGGGCGCAGTTGAGTACAGTCTCAGCGAAATGTCAGCGCATCCTGTGATTGTTCAGCGCGGCTCCATGTAGCCATGACAAATTGTCAGCTCATCGTTGAGTCTTGAGGGCGGCTTAATACAGCCTTGACCAAATCTCAGTGCATTATGGAGATTTTGAGTGCGGCTCTATGTAGCCTAGACCAAATGTCTGCGCATTGTACAGTTTTCAAGCGCGGCTCGACATAGCCTTGACCAGATGTCAGCGCATTCCGCTCGTCCTTCCCAGTCATTATAGGTTTTGAATATGTCTTAAGCGAGTGAACATTGAATGAATGCTACTTCGAAAAGGACGTGACTCATATAGGAAAAACACTGAAAACAAATATACATATTGTGCATTCTGACAAATCGCTGTGTCTAAAGTTTTGTCGGTTGGAGGATAAACTAAAAAATTGAATCCGACAACAATTTTTTTCTTTCGAATTGCAAATTCCACCGAGGTAAACAATATCACTGGGCATAACCACATCGTCCAGCTGAACATCAATATTCACGTTTTTCACAATCCTGATAACATTATCATACGTTGAATAAAAAAGAATGAACTCATTAAACAATATCGTTCGTACGTGACATCAGTTGATGACCATAAATAAAACAATATCACCGGGCATAACCACGTCATCCGACCTAACCTCCACATTCACATACATCTCAATTTCACGCCCGAATACAAGTATCCAGAATTATTAATTCGACGTGCTTGATAAAATCGTCAGTAGATCAATCCTGCTAACTAATTATTGAACGTTAAATGGAAAATGCACTCTTTAAAAAAATATCGTTCATACGTGAAATCAATTGATAAAAAATTTTCACTCTGAATCACTCGAGAAAAAAAAAAAAAATTCCGTTGAAAGTTCTGTTACGAGGTTAAAACGATCGACCAATCGCGCTGTCTCTCTCGCACTCAGCGATATCGTCCAGAGCCTCGATGCAAAACACACGGATACGTTCCACTGCACTTACACACGCGCTGTCACAGCTGACGATGCCGTGAAGTCTGCAATGCATGCAGTCGAACCGATCAAAATTGCGATTTGAAGAAAACGTTCGAAAGCGTTCAAATTTCTACATTTAATATCTCCGCGAGTTGAGATCTGATCATAAATATTATGGAAGCTAAACCCTCTCTGTGACTTCCGACACCGATGTACATCAATTTGTAAGAAGAAAATCAGCCGTTTGGCCGGAAACGCATTTCCAACAGAACGCCAATTCACGTTGCTAACGACGAAACACATAACTCCCGTTTTTAGCCGGGAGTTAAAAAAGAATGCAACAAATTAATAAATTTGAAATGGACAAAACAAATTAGTGAAATTATAAGAATGAAATAAATAAATAAATTCAAAAAGGATGAAATAATTCAAGAAGTCATCTTAGTTTATTCATAGTTTGAATTATGATCGTTCGTTTGTATGAGTTCAATTTTTTAAATCCCGATAATTTCCTCACTGCCCTCAATTCAGTCGGGGGACGTTTTCTTTCGTATCGTCGAACATCTGAATCCAGATCGTCTTTATGTTCAATTAATGGCGTCTTCTTTGCACTGTCAAACATCTATATCCTATATCATATTTATGTTTAATGAATGACGTCTCCCGACTGAATTGAGGGCAGTGAGGAAATTACCACGATTCAAAAAATTGAACTCATACAAACGAACGATCATAATTTAAACTATGAATAAACTAAGATGACTTCTTGAATTATTTCATCCTTTTTGAATTTATTTATTTATTTCATTCTTTTAATTTCACTAATTTGTTTTGTCCATTTTAAATTTATTAATTTGTTGCATTCTTTTTAGATTCATGAATTTTATTCATGCTTCCTATGAGATTACTTTTTTTCGTTCTAATTTTATTTGTGTTCGATTTTTACTCCAGTCGGGAGTTTTAAAAATTTTTAAAATTTTTTTAATTTCATACTTTTTAAAGATAATTCGATATAATCCTCTCCACGTCCGCCAATGATTGGAATCATTTAGCTCCAACCAGACGCCCACGTCACAAAACAGTTTTCCTACTAGTGTCATAAAGTACTATTGTTTATCGATTTAATATCGTAAAACGTGACCACTGTATAGAAATTTGATGTGACAAGACTTTGAAAGTATCGACTAGCTGCGGCACATGCTGGTTGTCCTTGGGCGCAGTTGAGTACAGTCTCAGCGAAATGTCAGCGCATCATGTGATTGTTCAGTGCGGCTCCATGTAGCCATGACAAATTGTCAGCCCATCGTGGAGTCTTGAGGGCGGCTTAATAGAGCCTTAACCAAATCCCAGTGCATTATGGAGATTTCAAGCGCGGCTCTACCCGAGTAGAAATCTTATAATGCAATGACCAGGTCCACGTCAGGCTGCCTTCTTTTTTCGGTCAGGCCCTGACAAGGTAGCCTTTACCTGGGCCTGATCCGAATGCAACGCAGCGCATGACCAGGGCCTGATAATATAGCCTGTTAAGGACCTTCCCAGGCTATATTACCAGGGCCTGATAATATAGCCTCATCCGGACCTTACCCGGCTATATTGTCAGGTCCTGGTAATGCGCTGCGTTGCATTCGGATCAGGTGCTGGTGAGGATGCCTTGCCAGAACCTGACCGGGGAAAGAAGGCAGCCTGGCTTGGACCTGATGAGGTTCCTTCAGGGATATCAGGAGTGAATCGGATAAAGCAATGAAATATAAAAATGTTTAAAAAAATGTATTTCTCTGTTGAGACGAAAAGAATTTGAAGTAAACTTAAACAGAAACGGGAATGATCAATCCCCGTCAACACCCGATACGGATGGCACATTTTTTCTCATGTATCAGACGTTGACCCTCGCAATCTTTCGCATTATTCATCGCAGCCTGCATCAGCTGCTGGAACCTTTTTTCATTCAGGGGACTCGTCGTTTCCTCGAATATTTTGATGAAGCACCCTAGAATAAAGTAGAATGCAAGTTTAAAAGTCTTGTAATTTTCCACATTTCTTATGCAGCAAATAATTTTAAATAATTAATTGTTATACATCTAAATTTGCCCCCGACGATAACAAAAAAATTACCTTCCAGTAGCTTGTAAAACGTCGTTTCTTCCCAAATCTCTTTACCCTTGACTTTTTTTGTAGTGGTGAAACCCATAGCTACATCTCGTGCCAAATACTTCCTCATAATTTCTCCAAGATTCTTGGAGGAAGGCGTAGCTTCTTGATCTATCCGTTTCAAGATGTTTTTATGTCTTATCTAAGGTTGCCGTAGATGCCACTTGTTAGGCCCTGACGTGATGAAGTTACGACGTACCTGCCTTAAGGCTGCCGTAGATACCACTTACCAGGTCCCGGTGTGGTGAAATTACGGTGAGCCTCATGAAAAGTGGCCGTAGATGCTACATATTTATGCCTGATCCGACCGATATCCGACTCGCCTTATATAAGGTTGCCTGAGCTGAATCTTTCCCGGGCCTGGTCCAGTTAAAGTCTGGCTTGCATTATATAAGGTTGCCTGAGCTGAATCTTTCCCGGGCCTGGTGCGGTTAAAGTTTGGCTTGCCTTATATAAGGGTGCCTTGGCTAAAACTGATCCGGCCCTTCTGTGACAACAGGCAACCATTAAAAAATGTCTACTCCCGAGTAGAAATTTCTCAAGGGCTGCCTGTTGTCACAGAAGGGCCGGGTCAGTTTTAGCCAAGGCATCCTTATGTAAGGCAAGCCAGACTTACCCGGACCAGGCCCGGGAAAGATTCAGCTCATGCAACCTTATATAAGGCAAGCCAGACTTTAACCGGACCAGGCCCGGGAAAGATTCAGCTCATGCAACCTTATATAAGGCAAGCCAGACTTTAACCGAACCAGGCCCGGGAAAGATTCAGCTCATGCAACCTTATTTAAGGCAAGCCAGACTTTAACCGGACCAGGCCCGGGAAAGATTCAGCTCAGGCAACCTTATATAAGGCAAGCCAGACTTTAACCGGACCAGGCCCGGGAAAGATTCAGCTCAGGCAACCTTATTTAAGGCAAGCCAGACTTTAACCGGACCAGGCCCGGGAAAGATTCAGCTCAGGCAACCTTATTTAAGGCAAGTCGGATATCGGTCGGATTAGGCATAAATATGTGGCATCTACGGCAACCTTTCATGAGGCTTACCGTAATTTCACCACACCGGGACCTGGCGAGTGGTATCTACGGCAGCCTTAAGGCAGGTATGTCGTAATTTCACCGCGTCAGGGCCTAACAAGTGGCATCTACGGCAACCTTAGATAAGACATACAAACATCATGAAACGGATAGATCAAGAAGCTACGGCTTCCTCCAAGAATCTTGGAGAAATTGTGAGGAAGTATTACCACTACAAAAAAAGTCAAGGGTAAAGAGATTTTGAAAGAAACGACGTTTTACAAGCTACTGGAAGGTAATTTTTTTTGTTATGGTCGGTGGCAAATTTAAATATATAACAATTAATTATTTAAATTTATTTGCTGCATAAGAAATGTGGAAAATTACAAGACGTTTAGTATTCAAACTTGGATTCTACTTTATTCTAGGGTGCTTCATCAAAATATTCAAGGAAACGACGAGTCCCCTGAATGAAAAAGGGTTCCAGCAGCTGATGCTGGCTGTGATGAATAATGCGAAAAATTGGGAGGGTCAACGCCTGATACGGATGAAAAAAAATGTGCCACCCGTATCGGGTGTTAACGAGGATTGTTAATTCCCGTTTCTTTTCAAGTTTACTTCAAATTATTTCGTCTCAACAGAGAAATACATTTTTTTTAAACATTTTTATATTTCGTTTCTTTATCCGACCCACTTCTGATATCCCTAAAAGAACCTCATCAGGTCCGAGTCAGGCTGCCTTCTTTCCCCGGTCAGGTTCTAACAAGGTATCCTCACCATGCCCTGATCCGAATGCAACGCAGCGCATTATCAGGCCCTGGTAATATAGCCTGGCAAGGTCCTTAACATGCTATATTATCAGACCCTGGTCATGCGCTGCGTTGCATTCGGATCAGGCCCAGGGAAAGGCTACCTTGTCAGGACCTGACCAAAAAAAGAAGGCAGCCTGACGTGGACCTGGTCATTGCCTTATAAAATTTCTACTCGGGCTCGGGACGATCGACCAATAGCGCCGTCTCTCTCGCACTCAGCGATATCGTCCAGAGCCTTGATGCAAAGCACACGGATACGTTCCACTACACTTACACACGCGCTGCCACTGCTGACGATGCCGTGAAGTCTGCGATTTATGCAGTCGAACCCATCAAAATTGCGATTTGAGAAAAACGTTCGAAAACGTTCAAATTTCTACATTTAATATCTCCGCGAGTTGAGATCTGATCATAAATATTATGGAAGCTAAACCTTCTCTGTGACTTCCGACACCGATGTACATCAATTTGTAAGAAGAAAATCAGCCGTTTGGCCGGTAAAGCATTTCCAACAAAACGCCAATTAACGTTGCTCACGACGAAACACATAACTCCCGTTTTCAGCCGGGAGTTGAAAATAGTATAAGCTACTCGTGCGGGCAGCCGGAATCACCCACTCGGGCGGCTTCGCCGCCCGATTGGGTAATGGCCGGCTTTCCGCACTCGTTGCTTAATATACTATTTTAATTCGAATGATTTATACTAAATTTTTTTTTTCTATATCAATATGTACTTGTTGTAAATACATGCGCTCCATGTTTCCAGTTTATCTCGCACCTTTTTGCATGGGTTGAAGTGGGCTCGCGTAAATGTACTTGTCTCGATTTTTTTACACATTGTGTTTTTGTGGGGATTTTGTTATCTTTTAAATTATCTGACGTTCCTGTCACTGGCGATAGGTGACAAAAACGTCAGATACGTCTCTATATTACAAAACCCTCATGATTGGTCACTCTGACCCCCTCGCGATTGGTCGAACGCGTTATGTACATCTTTTGAATGGGTTCGATATTTTTGAACATTAAAAATCTCTACGAGTTCGCATCCGATCATATATATTACCATCCTATAACAATCTCTGTGATCCACACAATCTATGTGCCAAATCCTATCAGAAGAAAATAAGCCGTTTCGCCATACACTTCAGCGCAATTTTTCACGTTGACTCGACGAAACTCATAACACCCGTCTTTTGTCCTGCGGGCAGTCGGGAGTGAAAAATGACGGAAAAAATTATCCCTCAACTCCTTCAAACATTTGACAGCTGCGAACCCGCAGCAAGAAAAATCGTAGCAGCTTGGGATTTAGCACGATTGTTAATAACAATATTAACTAGGAAATGCTAGGTCCACATTTGAGAATTTGAATTTTTTTACAAAATGGCGGCTACAAAACTAAGCGAAGAGAGAGAGCCATTTTTTTACATGTTTTTGAAGTGTAAATACTGCGAAGAAAACAATTTTTTTTTTGCAAAATCTCGTAAAAGCATTTTTAAGGAGATAATTTTATCTTTCCAATGATATCCAAGCGATTGTTGTACGATTATTATTTCAGTCGATACAGGCGCTTGAAAAAACAATGTGTTTTTTTCTTTGGAATTGAATAACTAAGTCAAAAAACATCGCACAGCAATAAATAAAATCGCATTTGGCACAAAAATAGACAGGCTATCAAATGTTCTAGATACATTTTCTGTAAAAAATTTGTCGAACACCGCGCACCTTCCGGAATTTTCATAAAAATTGAGACAACCGTTTTTTATTCGTTTCTGCCCTCGGCACAGAGCAGCAGAGCATGATAAAAATTGTTCAACTTTTGATTCGAGAAGCCAAAGATTTTAACTAATAAACAAGCTCTGAACTATCTAAATCCGACTATTTTTCGCGAAGATACAGATACCTGAAATTTCGACAAATTTCGACTGTTTTTAAGTGGTCCTTCAATTTTTTTGATGAGTGCCCATCAAGATTTTTATATACAACAATCAAAAAAATTAAAGGAACGGAATATTTTTCGATCTTTTTACGTAATTTTTGCGTGGCTGTAACTTCGCGAAAAATGGTTGTATTGAGATAATAAAAAAACAAATAAAAAAACATTTCGAAGCTTGACATGTCTAGTTTTGAAATCTTATAGTAAAAATCTTTTTTTGGCCATTGGTCATGGCGCGATCAACAGAAATGTCGTTATGAAAATTAAAAAAAAAAATGTCCGTTTTTCAAAGTTCTCCCTGGGCTCGAAAATTTTTTTTCTGACTCAATCAATAACACAGTCATCTAGCCTGATTTTTTCCCTTTGACTTGATCCTCGTTTTTTTTTCTGTACAACAATTGGTTGCTGAGATATCGGCCAGTGAATAAAAAAACATCTTTTTTCGTTTGATCATCGATAGTTCATGAACCCTATAGCAAATCAATTGTCATTTTTGGAAACTCAAATGGATTGCATATAAGCTTTAATTATCGTTTTGGGAAAAAAAAATTTCAGCCTTTGCGTTCACTTGAAAAAGTGGCAAAAAAATCACTTTTTCTGGTTATTTAGAAAATTCACCAGTACTGTGGAAATATTGCCGAGAGTACGAATGTTTGTGGGTACTCCCTTACCTCCATGTATCCCCAATAATCCTGTGACAGTTCGAATTGAACCGTCCATCCGTTTTTCTACCCCGAAGTGGCAATCTTTAGAGAAAATTGAAGGAACGACTTTTTTGCTGTTTAAGCATCATCGGATGAATATTGAAATGAAAAAGAAAAAAATTTGTCGCTGTCTCTCACAATTTGGCATTGAATACTCATAAAATTTTTTTTTTCATAGGAAAAACAAATTTTTAAAAATGTTTTAACTTGAAAATTTTCAGAAAATTCCCCAAGCGAAATTTTTTTTTTTTCATTTCAATAATCATCCGATGATGTTTGAGCAGCAAAAAAGGTGTTTTTTCAATTTTCTCTAAAGGCTACTTCGGGGAGAAAAACGGATAGACGTATGAATTCGAAATTTTACAGGGTTATTGGGGATACATTGAGGTAAGGAAGCATTGACAAACATTTGTACTTTCAGCAATATTTCCAAAGTACTGGTGGATTTTCTAAATAACCAGAAAAAGTGATTTTTTTGCCACTTCTTCAAGTGACCGCAGAGGGTAAAAAAATTTTTGATTTCGAAAACAATAATTAAACCTCATGTGCAATTCATTTGAGGGTAATTATGCAGAAAGTGGACGCCACCTGGATTTCCCTGAAATGAAGATATGTTATAGAGGGCACTTTTCTGAGTAATTTCATATGTATATATTGGGCGCGGAAACCATTTTTTCATATAGTAATCGGCGGTTAAAAATTTCAAACATCACTATCGACATTCAATACATCGGCTTTGTTTACGTTATATGTTTCACATTCTCTCCTGGGAGGAAAATATGTTATAAAGGGCACTTTTCTCAGTAATTTCATGTGTATATGTTGGGCGCGGAAACCATTTTTTCATATAGCAATCAGCGGTTGAAAATTACACACATCACTATCGACATTCAATACATATTGGCTTTGTTCACTTTATACGTTCCACATTCTTGTGATGATTTCGTGTATTATCATGCCCCTCCTTTAAGGAGTAAAGAGGAAATTGCTCTTTCACGATCTGTCCAGTACGATTCGTAAGTTTATAACCGATCGAACATGGAGCTGTGGCGATTCTCGTGCATTGCGGACGATAACAATGTTTAGCTGGACTATTTGATCGACCGGGGTGTTATTCGTGGGCAGTTAAGGTGCAATAGTTGCATAAAATTGTTGGAGTTAAATCGTGATAATCAAGAATCGAATTGCTCCCGGTAGTACAGTGTATTCGGATTCCTGGAAGTCGTATGGTGGCCTGTCTAATTTCGGATGGGACCACCATACTGTAAATCATCGTTACAATTTCGTTGATCCTGAAACGAGTGCTCACACTCAAAATATCGAACGTTTGTAGCGTGATATGCGTGGCGCGTTGCCTCGATTTGGGCACATACAGGCACATTATCGACAGTATATCGCGAAATTTTTATTTAAGCGGGTATTTTCATTTATTAATCGAATTGAATCATTTCTTCATGAAATGTCGTTGATGTTTCCGCTAAACATTGATGATGCGATTAATTATGATTAATAAGATGTGTAATCCATCAATAATGACTGATAATGGTTTGGTTTTTCATTATAAAAAATTTTTGAAATTTGTCGAAAAAGATTTTTTTCAATGACCTTGAAACATGGTAAAAAATGGTTTCCGCGCCCAACATCCACATATGAAAATGTTCAGAATCACCACCACAACAACATATTCTCATCCCAGGGAAATCGAGGTGGCGTCCACTTTCTGCATAATTACCAAAATATGTTTTTTCGTTCACCGGCCGATATCTCAGCGACCAATTATCGTACAGAAAAAAAACAAGTAAATGAAAGGTAAAGAATTAGGCTAAATAATTGTGTGATTGATTGAATCCGAAAAATGTATTTTGAGCTCACGGACAACTGTGCAGCACGGAAAATTAAAAAAAAAATTTTTCTACGGCATTTCTCTTGATTGTACCATGACCCTTGGCCAAAAAAAATTTCACCACAAAATTTGAAAACTAGACATGTTAAGCTCTAAAATGCTCTTCTATTTATATCGATACGACCATTTTTCGCGAAGTTACAGCTACGCAAAAGTCACGTAAAAAAATCGAAAAATTTTCCGTTCCTTTAATTTTTTTGATGGGTGTACAACGTGTGACTTCCTGCCCATACTCCATTCTACCCCTCGGTCTCGGTCTATATCTATAGACCTATATGTCTATACCCATATACACATATTAATAGATCTAGATATAGATATAGATAGATTGATATGTATAGAAAGAGACCTAGACGTAGGATGGAGCATGAGAAGCAAATCTTGGGTTTCCCCGGGCGAGTGAGCTTACAGATCATTTGTCATCGACCCCGTAGCCTCGATTGTTCGGCATCTCGACACCGTCATCTTTCATTCATCCACCTACTACAGTCTGCCACCACCACGAGCATACCCATACACCCACACACACCCACGTTCATTGCTATATTATATACTGGATACTAAACCGCCCTAGGATTTACCAGCCCGTTGCCGCGGGTGATAAATCGTTAAATAATCTTGTAGGGCGCATTATGTCAAATTTCCAAACGGATGGCTCCGCGGGACGTCGAGATCCCCCCCGCCCTGACCACACTGGCACTTCATCGGAAAGCGCGGTGGAGTCGTCGCGCCCGGAGTCTTTTTTTTTTTTTTTAGCCTAGTGTTGGCTCGTCCCTCCGTGGGGACCTGTGCCACTCTCTGCCCGGTGTCTCTCTCTCTCTGTGCGCCCGGAGTCATTGGTCCGTGCATTACCATCGCGCCATCGTTGTACCAGACCGCGAGGGGTCTCACGCGTCGCGCAGCCCGGTAAACGCTGAAAAATGCGCGTGTATCAAACCCCCGCACGGCTAACACACTCGAGGACAAAGCCACCCCGCTTTCGGCGAGGCCTTCGGGCAACAATAATTTATACCGGGAACGAATTTATCTTCACTCATCGCTACCAAATGATTCAGACATTTTTCACAACGGCTCCTACAAAAAAGATAATAGAAGAAGAAAAAAAATTTTAAATGTCTTGAGCATGTTATAGGGAGACCAGCTCCCTATAACAGCTGACTCGTATAAACTGTATGTAGCTATTTTCCTATGGGATTTTATTCCATCGATGCCTATTCAATTTTGTTCAAGATTTTGCTGTAGGGGCGTTGAATTTTTTTATTAGATCTCCATGGCAATGAAGACGGGCCGGCAGGGTGGAGGGGAAGGGATGAATCGTTTTTCCCCTGTTTTTTAGATGAAAATGTATTTTCAAGTGTGAACTATTGCATTGATGAGAACATAATAGTAAAATTCCACATGTCCGTCATTGGAGAAAAAATAAACGAGCTGCAAGTTGAAACTTGCACATTGCAACCTCAGAATTCAAGGAACCTGCAAGTGGACATTTGCAACCTGCTACCCCAGAAATGAAGATGTGAGAATCTTACTCCATAAGGAAATTATTTATATCAACTTCAGCTTCGTCATAGAGGAAGATTCTCTCAATATCTTCAATTCTGGGGTAGCAGCTTGCAAATTTCGACTCGCACGGTTCTTGAATTCTGGGGAAGCAAGTTTCAGCTTGCAGCTTGTTCCCCAAATATAACTCGGTCGTTTTCCGGTACGTTTCACAGTTAAGTAATATTCTATACATGTAGCGAGATCGGTTTCGATTGGTCAGAGCTGTCGAGAGTTCGAGCAAAACGTCACTTTCTCGAAAAATTCAAAATCCTATAAAATTCAATAGCCCCGACCGATCTTCACTAAATTGAACACATAGTTCAGGCAAATAATATTTCATACCTGGAGTGAATTCGGGTTCAATCTGTTGAAGCTGTTGTAAGTGAGGACAAAACGTAAATTTGTCGATGAATTATAAAATTTTGTAAAATCGGACTTCTCGATGGATTAAGCCCATACGCGATACCAACGAACCTTGGGTAAAGAGCTATTAACACAAATATCTC